>JAOXYD010233345.1:0-17785 GCA_028565735.1 Pinacopodium congolense
AGGTCAACTGGATCAAGACATAAAAGAGGTATGTAAAAAGAACTAAACCAACTTAATTATGATAGATTAAGTATGATGTAGGAATTTGGGAAATCTAACTTAATTAATGGAAAAATCAATAAAAAATATAATTAAATGTATGAATGACCAATCCTTGAGCAATTATGAGTGTCTAAAATCTAGAAGAGAATTTTAGGTTTGAACTTCTTGATCTTTTTACCTATTAAACTAAGTTCATTGAATTTAAAAATAATGAAAAAGGAATAGTAGAGAAAATGCATTGACTTAATCACAACCATGTCTTGAATTAGACAAGATATTCTAGATTTAATGGTATAAAAATTCCAATGACTTAATTAATCCATTAAACCTTGAACGCTTGACTAGACTTATGAACTGATGAACCTTATTTTCTACTTGAAATCTACTGCATTAGCTGTTAATGTAGTTAGTTTAGTTATTAGTCTAGTTTCATCACTCTAAATTGACCTATTTAGATAACATGCACTCAGTGACCTAGAAGTTATAGGAGATCCTCACGAGAATGATATCTAGACTCACAATCTACTGCATTACTTATTGACAGGTATGTTTTCCTTTAAGTTGGTCTTGAATTAGAATCGACTAGAATTTAGAGTATGGTTAAACCTCAAACAAAATTTTGACATCGTTGCCAAGGATCTTTCTTAGCAATAACAATAATAGATTAGTGTCATTTAGTTTATAATTGTTTAGATATTTTTGTTGCATTCTATTTTGTTATTTTGTTTATATTCTTTATTATTTTTCTACATTTTTTTTAGTTTTCTTTATTTGAATTTTTTTATTTAATGTTATCTGGAACCTATTCTTATGTCTAAAAGCTTGAGGAATAAATTTTAATCTTGAACTAAGAAAGATAGTATGTCAATTAAAAAGAGAAACTCAAGTAGTTGCATATTGTACGATACATGTAAAGTTTATTTGTAAGGAGAAATTGAGTTAGAAATTGAAATTCAGATATAGAGCACTAAGAGGATGTGGTAATGCCTAACCCAGAAGAGGGTAGAGAACGAACTATGATAGACTTAAGTAAGAGGATAATAATAGACCTTTGGCTAGAATTATTAGATTGAGGGTCGATGCAATTATCTTTAAGATACTTCGTGTGATTATCGTGTGATTATCTTATTCTTAAATGTGTGCAATTATCTCTAAGCATAATGGAGTTTTGAAAGAAGTGGTTAAGTTGAGGTTATTGCCCTTTTCGTTAAAGGTTAAGACTAGGGCATGGATATCCACTCTTTAGCCTAGCTTTCTCATAATTTGGGAAGAATTAACAAAATTGTTTCTAGCTAGCTTTTTTCCTCTTACTAAGATAGCGAAGATGAAGATTGAGATTACATATTTTATCCAACATGAAAATGAGAATCTATATGAATCTTGGGAAAGATTTACAGAGATGTTAACTAATTGCCCAAGTTATAGGTTTAGTATTTAGTAATAATTAGACATCCTCTACAATGGAGTAACCCCTTCTACTCATAATACCATAGATGTAACTATTGTAGGAAATTTAATATGCAAGACTCAAAATTAAACATATAAGCTTATTAAGGAAATGGAAAATAGCCGCTTCTAGTAACATTTATAGAGAAGTTCAAAGATACCTTATAGAACTAATGTAAAAAGTGATATAGAAGCTATAGAAACTTAAATAGAGATCTTAGATAAGAAGCTAGATAATTTAGTGAATGGTGTTATTGAAGGTTTGAATAGAAGTCAATTAATATGTGATAATTATGGAGGTAATCCTATACATGTATGAATTGTCAAGCAGAAGTCCCTTTACCCAAGAGTAAGACTAATAGCTTCTGTTAACATTCATAGAGAATTTCGAAGAGACCTTATAGAGGTCATGTAAAAAATGATATAAAAGCTACAGAGACTCAAATAGAGATCTTAAATAAGAAGCTAGAAAGTTTATTGAATGGTGTTGTTGTAGGTTTGGATAGAAGTCAATTAGTGTGTGATAATTATGGAGGTAACTCTTACACATATATGAATTGTCAATCAGAAGTCCCTTTATCGAAGAGTAAGAGCAGGTGCAATATTTGTTAAGTTATAATATGCAAAAAATGAATACCTTTTCTAAAAAACCTATAATCTATACTGGAGGAATTATCTTAGCTTTTCTCAGAGAATAACCAAACCTACTAAAAATGACATTAAAATTCTCAAAGAGTCCCACTACTAAGATTTAGGACAAATGCATCAGTACAATAAAAGAAGCATAGTTTTAAGGAACTTAGTATATTCATTCAAATGGAGGAGGATTAAAATTTGTAAGGCTTATTTTAAACAGTTAGATACTCAAGTGAGCTATATTTCATAGATTTTTTTAGGAGAAGTCATTTTGTAAACTACCAAATACCATAAAAGCCAATCCTAGAGGGCATATAAAAGTTATTACCTCGAGGAGTAGTAAGGACTTGCAAGCTGCTGAGGATGAGAAGGAGAATGAAGTAGTTAAAGAGAAGAGAAAAGGCAAAAACAATAGGGTGGACCCAAAAGATAAAGTAGGATAAGCTAAAAAGGAGGGACCTAGGCTTTTTAAAGACCCCAAGGTACAACCATATGGGCCTGAGATAATATATCTTCAAAGATTAAAGAATGGTCAATTCGATAAAAAAAATTAGGAAAGTTCTTAGACGTTTTCAAGAAATTTCCTATTAATATCTCATTTACTAAAGCACTTTCTTAAATGTTTTTTTATGCAAAATTCTTAAAAGTATATTCTATATAAAAAAAGAAAGCTTAAAGAACATGAGAATGTAAAGATTAATAATGAGTACTCCACTATTTTGTTTGGAAAATTACCATATAAGCTTAAAGATTCAAGGAGCTTCACTATCCATTGCACAATTAATAACTTATAAATAGATAGTGCTTTGATAAACCTTGGGGTTATTAGTAACTTGATGCCCATGTCTATCTTTAGAAATTAGGACCAGAGGAGTTAAAGATTACTAAAATAGCATTGCAATTAGCTAATCACTAAGCTATATGTCCTAGGGAAATCATAGAGGATGTATTAATAGAGGAAGATAAATTCATTTTGCCAATGAATTTCCTTATATTGGATATAGATGAAGACAAAGATGTGTCAATTATCTTTAGAAGAACATTTATGGCCATAATTGGAGTCATAGTAGATGTTTAGAAAGGAAAACTTATTATGAAACTGCAAGATAAGGAAGTAATTTTCCACACCTTTATCACAGAAGTTTCTTCCCCCGTGGTTGGTTATTGCATTTTTATTGGAGTAAGACCTAACGATGCTAAGAGATGAAGTGTAAGAAGGTGAAGGTAAGACTTAACATTTTTTATTTTTGTGAGATAGGAAGTACCCAATGCAATTGCAGTCCCATAATTTAATTGATATACATAAACATCTAACTAACTTGTATAGAATTGTGACTTTAGGTACTACTAATTGAAGGCCACCATGAAATCTTAGTAAGGTCATCTTGCTAATGACATAAAAGAGATACTTATTGGAAGACAAGCCAAAAAAAATATATATTTTTTCCCTTTACTTAGCCTTTTTTTTTGTTAGTTATATTAATTTTACTATTTCTAGTTTAGCATATTTGAGAAAATTTAGATGCACAATTAATTTATATATGATAATCCATTATTTTGAGGCAATTGGTAAGGTTGGAAGCTTGAAGAAAAGTGCAACAAAGTATGCTCCACGAAATTGCCATTGTAACACGCCTTAAGAACATTTAGCAATACCTTATAACAAAATTGTTATAGCTTGCTCAAAACACTGTTGAATGATGTAATTTTATCATAAACCCTAAGTTCTTATTTTCTTTTTCTTCCTCTACTTACTTCCATTGCCTCCCTTGGTTTTTTCTAAAAAATTAATTTTCACTCACCTTAATATCATTCATAAGTACCTCTTAGTCTCTCTTAATCCGTGGTAGTTTCATCTCAGAGAATTTTTCACCACTAGATTCATCTTCTCTCTGCTTAATCATCGGTTTTACCATTATTTACTACCACTATTCTATTTATTCAGTTTTAAAAATGGTTTTCTTCCCCTCTTTTGATTGTACTTCTTGGCTCATTATACTTTATAGCCCCTAATCTATCAATTTAGACTATTTTCAATCACTTTCATCATCTCCAATAGTGAAATATTTTGGCATCCGAAGGGAATATTCTAGCAATCTCATCAGCATATTCTATTGATTCCTCTAGTTTGATTTTTTCAACAGTTTAGGTTTGAAGACACCAAGGTCATTCCCAACATCCAGATCAAGGAAGCATCTGACATATGATGTCTCTAGATTTACAACATTAAACCAAGTTTGTTGGTTCGAGGCTTACAACGTGATTGAAATCATTATAAAGTGTACTATAACACTAATTATGGAGGTTAAGTTTAACATTTCTAAGGAACTCAGAACATTGGGATTGAAGCCAACATTGTGTTTAAATGGGCCCTACTACCATAAGTTGGCCTAAAAGTTCTATGATAACATAAAATAATACAAGGTGAATATCATAAAGATTTGGTCATTCATTAAATATACATAGATCATTCTTACATGTACCTATTTATTCATTTGCAATGTATATTCAATGAGGGGATGTTATATGAGTAGCAAAAGGATACTGTTTATGGGAACAAAGTCACATCAGATCTCAATTTTTCTATCCATACTACTCGAGTTGCTTTGGGGTTACGCAAGACTACAAAATTTAGATCGTTTCTTATATATCACCTACACATTCACAAGAGGATTGTAGTTACTATGCTTAATGCCAGTGTGTTATAAAGGGGGAGAAGCTTAAATGATTTATGATATCAAGATACCTATATTCTATAAAAGATGTCACATGGTCTAGAAATCCTATTTGGAATGCCATTGGAAAGATTTATTATTCCACGTATGATAAACATTCTTTAAATCTTGCGACTCAACTGAAACTTGTAATGTCCTTGCTTGCTAAAAAAGAAGAGATAGCTCTATCCTCTTATCACCTCCATCATTTCTTATTCAATCCTAAATTTATTAAAGTATAGTAAGATTCATAGATAGTGGTGTAATCTATAAGCATACCCATTATGAGATCATGAAAGGGTTGATGATCCTACAATTCCCAAATATGTTTTTCATAGGAATACTGATACCAGGTACATTAAGGATCCAATCGAGCTAGTACCTAATATTCCATACCCTTCCCTCAAAGTTGTCTCTCCACCTTTACACCCTATAAAATCCCCATGGGTCTAATTTATGAGCTACTCCTATAATTTCATAGCAAACTAGATTAATATCAATGCCGGATTGATCAGATTTGGGAGAATTTAGGATGTAAAGACCAAGATATAGTACATGAAGATACTTTTGATTGTACCTTTTTTTGTATTTTGTTCAAAACAATGTTATCTTTTATCTTATTATTAATGCTTTTTAGACTTAATTTTTTGGTCTTTTTATCTTTTATTTTTTCAAATTAGTTGTATCACTCTCAAAGTAAAAAGAAAGAAAATTTATTTATGATATTAGGGGAGTTATCTTGCTCCCATCACTCTCTTTTCAGGTGTAATGCTCACTTAAGTGTGAGGGAGGGAACTAATAACAAGAATTCTCATTACATTTGAATTATGGTAAATATAATGGTTTTTAGGCAATTTGTTATTTTAAAAATTTTAAAATATTAATTAAAGCTCTGTAATTTGAATAATGTAGATTGTATAATGGTATTGATTGATTTGTGATAGATTATGAAATTTCTTAACTATGGCTATGATTTATGTAGATGAAGTTAACTCCTCTCACATGATTATTGGATTCTTAACAAGATTTCAAATGAATTTTAGTGAAAATTTTCATAAGGTGTTCAATTTAAGTAATTTTCATAAAAATTTAAAAATTGAAATGTTTGAAATTTATTTAATTAAAATAAAAGTGATTAAATTGATAAATGTGTGAAAAAAAGAAATATGGAGCATAAAACGAATTTTCTAGGACAACATGGAGCATAAAATGTGCTTGTTTAAGTTGAATGTAAAAATTAATAAGGCTAAGGCATGATGGAACCTAAAATGCACATGCCAATGAATTACCTTAGAAGAATTTACAGGATGATTCATATTAGCTTCTTAAGATTTGGTATTATGCAAAAGGAGTGGCTTTATGGTATATTTTGATTATAGTTTTGAATTCATGATCAAGAATGAATTAGGATACAATAGATATATTAATCGCATTAATTTGAATTGAAGTGCTTCACTGAAATTTGAACTACCATTAGAAAACTTTTAATGAGTATCTAGAAAAGTTGTTTAACCACGAGCAATAGTTCAATTTTAGGGAAATTAATAAGGGCATGTTATATAGACTTTTAGGCTATGATTTGATACTTTTTCACTGCTATCTTAATAAGAATGTATCCTTATTTATCTGTATTTTTTGTTACACAATAGTTTCACATTTAATTAATGAATTTGGTTCAAAAATCAATAAGTTAGGATCACTTTTTTTAAAAGACCAACACTAGCATAAAATGAAAACATTGATTTCCTTGTAAACCATTGCCAAAGTCCTAGATGAATACAAAGAACCAACATGTCTAGATGTCATTGTCACTACTCGCTAAGGGTACAACCACTTTATTAATTACTTGAAGTCAAAAAATAAATGGTACCTTATAATATTGTAATTGTGGATAATGTAAATCACCATTCAAGATCAAATTCTAGACAATGTATCAATGATGGTTTAAAATGATGTCATTGTTCTCTAACTTTAAAGGTTGTTACACTCCTAAGCAGGACTAGAGCTTTAGGAATAATCTAAAAAGGCATATTTTAGGTTTTCATAGTTTAGGTTTTCTCACAATTTTTGTATTAGAGACATAAAATGGCAAATTCAATTGTTTAACATTAGATTCAAATCAATTTAGAGTTAAGTTACAATTGGGATAACTTCCATTTGGTTCCATCTAATACTCTTTTATCACTTTTATATCTTAACTCTTTATTTTCATCGATAATTATGTGTTGTCCTATTAATTATCTATGTTTAATGAAAACCCTTAGAAACTAAGTTGATTAATAGTGAAAAAATGGTAAGTTTATTGTTTAATTGTATAAAGACCTTTGTTTATTTGATTACTTTATTATCTTCTATAGACTAGCAATCTATAACAAATTCTTAGGTAATTAGTGATCTAAAAAATATACCTTTATTACTAAAAAATTAGTAAACATCATAATCAAATCAACGAATGACCAAACTTTAATTAATTAGGAGGGTCTCAAATATAGAAGGGGATTTTACGTTTCAATTTTCTAATATTTATGCCTATTAACCTAATTTCATTGAATGACCAAACAATGGAATAGGATTAGTAGAGAATAGGCATTAACTTAATCAAAATTGTATGTTGAATTGGATAAGATATCCTAGGTAAAATCACACAAAAATTCCAAAGACTTAGTTAATCCATTGAACTTTAAATTATTAACTAGACTTTTGAATTGGGGAACCTCAGTTTCTACTTGTGGTCTATTGCATTAGATGGTAGTTTAATTTGTTTAGTTTTTAACTTAATAACTAGAGAATATCTTCTATAAGCAATGTTCAGAGTCACAATCCATTGCATTACTTATAGACAAGGTATACTTGCCTTTAAGTTTCTCTTGAATAAAAATTTACTAGAATTAGAGCATGCTTAAACCCTAAACAAAAATCTTGTTTCAATTGTTGCAATGAAAGTGATTATGATGTTAATCTCACTTATGATGAATTCATTGAATGCTTAGAATCCTTAAATAGGAAAAAGAAAAGGTTATCTTCTAAGTAAAATTTTGAATGCATGTAAACTTGAAAATTCGAGAAAAACAAGGGCTCATATGACATGGTATAATAAAAGAATGTGGATGATGGTGATGTTAAAAAATTGATAGTGAAAATGCATCATTGAAAAAGGAATTAGACAACCTTAAGGAGTCATTATCCAAATTCACTAAGGGAAAGGAAGGCTAAAATGCATGCTAGGAGTAAGAAAAAGCACCAAATAATAGATGACGTTTATGATATAGCCATGAGAATGTCCCACAAAGTAATTAGACTACATTTATAAAGGAAAATAAACTAGATGATTAACATGTACCAAAGCCACAATAACTTATTGCATTTATATTTATTACTTCAACAAAAAGAAATTATCATATATACATGTATGGTCTTAATTCTATACTTAGAAATGCAACTCTTTAATGAGGCATAATGCCTATAATAGAACACAATATCATCTACCTAGGCCCCATTATCATATTAGAACATATAATGAAAGATCTAGTAATGTATATAGAAATATATATTGGAGTTATCATCATATACATTAGATTTGTTATTTTGAGGAAACTTTGGAAATGTTAAATGTTTTTAGTTTATTAAACAAAATTAGTAGAATGAATTCTGTTGAGTTTGAGATGGAAAGAAAATAAATAAAGACGTAAATTAGTGTAAGTACCTTAAAAAATGGATTTTTTGTTTTCTATCTCACAATGAAAAGGAGCAAGTGGTATATGGATAGTGGATGCTAAAGACACATGACTAGTAGCACTTCTCATTTTATCTCTCTTAAAAGCCATAATGAAGGATTTGTCATTTTAGAAACAATTCCAAAGACAAGATAGATGGCATTGGAAAGATAATAAGGAAAACCACACTATCATCTATAATATTCTTCTAGCTAATGATTTAAATCATAATTTTTATAGTGCGAATCAATTATGTGATAGGGATCACAAAGTACGCTTTCAAGAAAATTCATGCATAATTTCTAGGATAGTTGATAATAGCGTTCAATTTTTAGGAAAAAAAGAAGGAAACATTTGTATTATTGATCTAGATTATTCTTTTTAAGCCATGACATGAATCTTTTAGTGTGTAAAGTAAAGATGCTCGGGTGTGATATAGAAGGCTTAGACATGCAACCATGAAGCTAATTTCAAATCTCAACTCCAAACAACTAGTGAATGCGCTTCCTAGCTTGAAATTTATGAAGGAGAAATTTTATAGAGCTTGCCAAATGGTTAAAGGGTTATGAGTTCATTCAAGAGGAAGAAATTGGCAACTTTATATAGACCTTTGGAATTGCTTCATACAGATTTATTTAGACCTTCTAGAGTTGCTTGTTTAAGGGGTAAATTTTATGCATATCTCATGGTAAATGATTTTAGTAGGTTTACAGGGGTTCTTTTGCTAGCTAGATACTAAGGATGAATGATTGTTTATAAAATTTACTAAGATTGTTCAAAACAAAAAGAAATTTATAATACAATCTATTTGAAGTGACTAATGCAAGTTAAATATGTAGTGTTATAGGGCATTTTATTTAATAGTTTTACCTGTTAACATTTGGATTTCTATTATTTATTTGTTTCTTGTTTATATTGAGTTTTAGGGTTAGTTAGGATTTTGGGTCAAAGTGGATGAAAAAGTTGATTTTTGGCGACATTGGTTAGAAGCATAATGTCAAGTGAAAATGATGTCGTTACTCATACTTTGCAGCACCATTAAGCAAAAGATCAATGGTGATACTTGAGAAACTGTTGTTTTTATATTAAAGCACGATTATACTACACCTTGTAGTTAAAAGAGTATTGATGAACCATAATGAGGTCATTGTGTTCATTATGTGTCTAGCAAAAAATTGAAGACAAAAGAACAACAATGTTATAAAATTGTGATGTTATGCTCAAGACTTAAGTACCATTGTGAGTATAAAGATCCAACATAACTAAGGTTTTATGTGCAAAAAAAAACAATAATTAACCCCTTTTAATGTTTTTAGGGTTCCATAATCTTAGTAGCCGCGTAAAATATAAAGAAGCTAAAAGAATGAGAAAGGGAGCCCTAGAAGGAGATTTAATAAAAAAAGAGAGACTCTTTGGCCAATAAATTTCAAGAAGTAACTTAAAGCCATTCTATATCAATTTTCATCATAATTTCATCATTCTTCGAAGATGGAACAAGATTTCAAGAAGGATTCCTTGAAGATTCAAGAGTGATGATTTCTTTATCTTGTTTGGTTTACAATTTCTATGATCATACTCCTTGTATAATCTTGTTATATAGATTTAGGAAAGATGAACATATGATGTAATATACTTTGATGAACTTTTAATTAATGAATTTTTCTTGTGATTTATCCTTGTTTTATTATTAATTAAATCAAAGCAGTAAAAGTTTATGATTTAAGATTTGATTCTTACATTAAGATATGTGTGGTTAGATCATAAAATGATAAATTGGGTTACGTGTGAGCTATTTAAGAGAAAGTCATAAGATTTTCCTAATTTAGGGTAAAAAATACCAAGAGAGTTCATAAAATAAGTTAAAGCAATCTTAGGTTGTCTACATTTGAGAGAGATTCTAATTGTTTAACTTATTAATAGGGGTTATAAGTCCCAAGAGAGACTATGATAGAAGTTAAGAAATCTTGGTCTAAAAAACTAGTGGAATTCATTAAGGTAGAGCAAATTTGAATATAGTGAAGTCATAGGGGAATTCCCACCTATATCTACTTCATTTATAGAATGATTTACTCTTGATCATTACTTTTCTTTAATGCTAAGCTTCAATGGTTATTTTATTTCTTTTATTGAAAGATATATATATATATTGGTATTCCTAGCTAAGTTTGTTAATTGTGGGTATCTAATAGTTCTTGTAAGATAATCTCGTACTCGCTTAGACTAGTTACAGTTATGTCATCCACTTATACTTATAAAAAATCAATGGCCATGGCAAAGAATCAGAAAATGAATGGTTAAAAACTTTTTATGAGCAACATGTCAATTTTCATAATTTATCTACTCCAAGGAATCCTAGAAAAATTTTTGTAAAGAGGAAAAATAGGGCATTACAAGAAATCATTAGAATTGTCATTAATGGGTATAATTTACTTTTCTTTTAACGAAAATCGTTGCTTGCTCATGTTATATATTTTATAAGATATACATTTAACCTACCATGGATAGAACTCCTTATGAACTTTGGCTTGGAAGAAAGCTTGAGATTAATTATTTTAAGCTGTTTGGTTGTAAATCTTATATTTTTAACACCAAGGATGACCTAAGAAAATTCTATTTAAGAAAGGATGAAGAAATTTTTATGGGTTATTCATTAGTGAGCAAGGCATATAAGGTTATTAATAAAATAATTATTGTTATTAAAGAATCTATGTATGTTGTATTTGAAGAAACTAATACTTTTAAGATTGAGAGAAACTTTGACGATGTTGATATAGGTTTATCACAAAAAATAGATAAATTAGTTATTCAAGGAGATAAGGAGGATCACTAAGTCGTCTTATTAGAGTCCAATAGTCAAATTATTAAACCAAGTAAGGAAACCAAGAAGGAGAAATAATGCCTTAAGGATTGGCATCAAAGATCATCCATTAGAGCAAAGTCTAAGTGAGGTTTAATAAGGGATGATTACCAGATTCGCTCTTAGAAATATTTCTCATCTAGCATTCATTTCTTAAATTGATCCTATGTGTATAGAAAAGGCATTTAGTGGTGATGATTGGATTTTTCTTTAAATGAGGAGCTAAATTATCTTAAGAGAAATATGGTATGGACTTCATTATCTAGATAAAGTGGGTGTTTAAGAATATGTTAGATGAACAAGACAACACAATTTGAAATAAGGCTAGGCTAATTCTGAGGGATAGAACCAAGAGGAAGAAATAGATTATGAGAAAATTTTTTTAGTTATTTTTAGGTTAGAACCTCTTAGACTATTACTTACATTTTCATCTTCCATGGGTTCCAAAATTTTTCAAATGGATGGAAACAATTCATTTATAAATGAGTTTGTCAAAAAGAAATTTATGCAAAACAATCACGTAGTTTTAAAATTTATGATGCACCTAATCATGTCTTTAATCTCTCTAAGACTTTTGTGTTTTAAAACAAGCACCTAAGGGCATGGTATGGGAGATTAAGTCCTTTTCTATTTAACTATAGTTTTATTAAAAGAAAAGTGGATACCACATCTTTTATTTAAAATGTTAAAAATGAAAATATGATTATTCAAATTTATTTGGATGATATCATTTTTTGTTTTAATAATGAGTGCTTACACTAGGAAGTTTTAAATTTTATGGAAAGGTAGTTCAAGATTAGCATGTTTGGTGAACTTAATTTCTTCCTCAGGCTTTGAGTCAATTAATTTGCAGAAGAAATCTTAATTAATCAAGCAATAAAGAGCTACCCAAAAATTTTGGATTGGATCAAGTTAAACCTTTAGGGACCCCATGAGCACCTTCACTAAACTAAACAAGGATGAAGCAAGTAAACTGGTAGATTTCAAACTTTATTGAGTTATGATAGGAATTTTTCTTTATCTTACTACTATTACACCTTCATCATATTTAATTTGTTTTTTGTGAGAGTTCTCAAGCATGTCCTACAAAATCCCATTTGATAGCTATTAAGTGGATTCTTAGATATTTTTATGATTTCATGGCCTTATGACTTAATATCCCAAGAACATATTTAAACTTAGTTGGATATTCAAATTTGGATTATGCTGGTAGCTTATTAGATACAAAAAATACAATAAGCATATGTCAATTTTTTAAGGAATGCATTAATCCCATAATTTAGTAAAAAAATAAAGCTTTGTTGCTTTGTCATCATCTAAAGTTGAATATGCTGTAGTGGTTAGTTTTTTTTTCTCAAATCCTTTGGCTTAAGCATTAACTTTGATATTATGATATAAAACACATGAATATCCCCGCTACGTGTGATAACACTAATGCTATTTGCTTAACTACAAATCCTACTGAACATTTTAGGATTAAGCATATAAAGATTGAATATAATTTTATTAGAGATCATGTATAAAATGGTGATACTGACCTAGAATTTATGGATACAAACCATCAATTGGATGATATCTTTACTAAACCAATGAATAAGGATAGGTTTTACACAATTAGGAGAGACTTACCGATGATTGATGAAAATTAATTATGATATTTATTTATTTATACTTTTTGAACAACTTTTTAATGATTCCAAGAAAGGGAAGAAAATGTGTAATATTAATTATTTTTATGGCGAGTTTTTTGTTTTTTGGTTTTTTGTTTATATGATACATTTATGCATGAATTTAGAAGGAATTACGAGCTTTACTGATTTTGATATTTTTAGTTATGTTTTTTCATTCATAAAAACAGGTGAAAATAAGTATATTATATTAATATGGAACAACATGCCTTATTGAGTTAATGATTTTCATTATATATTTTTCTAATATGGCATGATTTTATCATTATAACAAATGGAGAGATTGTTGAACCAAATAAGGTTTTACTGATGTTTTAATGATGATAAAACATCTCCACTACTAATGGTTTTTATTATTGTGGATGTATTGAAAAGATAGGAAGAAGAAATATGTGTAAGGATTAAAATTAGAGCTATTGGAGTTAAATTGATTATATATAAAAAAAAAATAAGTGGATGAAGGATCAATAATCAAGATAATGAACTTGTATATGTTTTGCTGTGTTTTTTTAATCATTGTTGTAAATCTTATCTTGATCATCTAAATGTGTTTGTAGGTTTAATTTATACATATGCATCATATTTAGGTATTTTACATATAATTTTCATAATTAAAAGGGAAAGTTTGGAAAAAAAAATTTTAAATTTATCTTTATGCATTAAAATATTTTAAAGAAAGTTTTTGAAGCAATACAGTCCTCTTTTACTTGGCAGACATTGGTATTGATTCACCTCCACCATCCCCATGTATAAAAATATTTATGATTAACAACCTAACTTCCACAACCCTAAAACTAATTATTTGCTTCTACTTTAACAAGTTGCTATTTACAAGATGTTCTTAAACCTCTAACAAGCTTCCTTTACCAATCAATCTCTTTCAAAGAAAATAAGGATGCATAAGCACATAAGAAATATTCCAAAAAGTCAATCATATTATCCATAGTTCCTCTAAATTCAAAGAAGATAACGTTAGTAAATGCTTGTTCACTCACTTAATTGGTGCAATGTCATTGGACACTTTGGGAAACAAATTTATAACTAAAATGGCCTCTTATTGTCTTCTTTAGGGACTCTAGGTACAAGATTTCTTCTTTAAGAGTTGGCATGGTATCTGGGTGTATTTCACCATGGATAGGATGCCTTTACTCTTTCTTAGACCTAATTTTTACCAAGTATCATATCTACATGTATTTTTTAGCATCATCCAAATGCTTGCTCATCTTTCATGTTTAAATTATAATTTTTTTCCTTTTCACTATGTTATTTCCTATTGTTGCTTTAAATGTTTGTCAAATGCCATAATATTCATAATTATGTATGGTCTCACCATTATGCATTACAAGTGTTGTTATTGCACTTACCAATATTAAGAAATTGATTTTGTTTGTATGTTTGTTAGGAAACCTAACTATGATCTAATTACAGGTGCATGAGAAGTCATTTAAAGTTTCTTATCAAATCTATTTAAAAAAATTGAACTTGAATAAAAACAAGACAATATAATGTGATATAGAAATGATAGTTGTGCATTTTTATATGATTTCCTAAGCAAATTGGCATGTGTTTCTTGCATGATAGGTTAATCTTGTTTTGTTTTAGGACTTATTCTGTGTGTATTAGTTTAGTTTGACCTTCATGGTTGTTCTTTTATGTTTTATGTTGGTTTAGGGGAAGAATTGATCATTTTGGTGTAGGAATGGAGCATGGCCACCTTTGTGTTTAAGCCAGGGACCTGATAGTTGTGCATTTGTGGGTGTGTTTCCTAAGCAAATTAGCATGTGTTTCTTGATAGGTTCATATTGTTGTGTTTAAGGACTTTTTTTGTGATTTTATTTAGTTTGATCTTCATGGTTGTTCTTTTATGTTTGATGTTTGTTTAGGGTAAGAATTGATCATTTTCGTATAGGAATGGAGCATGGACACCTTTGCGATTAATCTAGGGACCAAAAGACGAGAAGAGAAGTGGGGGAGTTATAGAACAAGAACCCACGATCATGGGATGCAGGCTAATTCCAATGATCATGGGAACTACGGTCAGAATCCACATGGTTTCACTTATTTTTAGGGTTTTGTGACTTGAATGTCATATAAAAGGGCACACATCCCTAGGGCCACCAGAGAAGAGGACAAAAACATTCCTCCTTGAGCCAAAAACATGGTTTGAGGATAGAGAGAATAGAATCAAGATCATCAGTCCATTTTTTGCAAGAAGAACATCAAAATCCATATTTTCAAGATTTCGGGTAAAGAGGAGGAGAAGCTTACTTCATCTAGTTTTTATTTCTTTTTCTATTCCATCATCTTTATTATGGATTTTGTGGTTGTTGGGGATGTTTTTGACATTATGAGTGGATAATGTTATTGTAGAGATTACTTTTCAACTACTTGTTGAACTTCTATCTGGTTGAATTGAATGAATGATGCTTTTGATGAATGTTGAGTTTATACCTACCAATATATTGAGAAATTGAGTTGGATAATTTATGTAGGGCTGTAAAATGAGAGTTAGCACATTATAGACCTACATTTCATCAAGTTAATTGATTATTTAGAAAGATATCTTGGCTAATTAATTGATTACCTATAGGATAGCTTCATAACTAGTTAAATTGGTGGATTGGTTTTGTAGATTGAGAGATTGCTCAATCAATTCCATTTAATTTCACCTTAAGAGAGGGTAATTGAAATATTAGGACATCTTAGGTGAGGCATATTTCAATCAAAAATTTAGGAGGGAGACAAGTTAAGGAAAAGTGATCTCTAATTCTAAATCTTATAATCTAAAATTTCTACACTTTTTTTTCTATCATTTTTTCTTTGCTAGTTGTTTGATTTAGTTTATTTCTTAGTTTTTTATTAATTGAATTGAGTCTTGAATAAAGCATAACCTAAATTTATTAATTGAAATTAGGTCTTGAACAAAGCATAACCTAAATTAAGTATTGCCTAAGATACAATCCTTGTGGGATCAATATCCGTTCTTCACTACAAGTTACACTCTGTATGCTTGCGATTTTAAGCGTAAAATTAGTTAGATAGTTTTGCAACTCATCAAAAAGTTTTTCTCTCCATTGCTGGGGATTGTTTTGTTTTGAATCTTATTTATTTTTGGTGACTTTGATTTAAGAGTTTTTTATATTTGTCCTTGTTTATTTGCAGGTGCATAAACTCAAGATATACGAAGAGGTTTGTCGAAGAGTTTTCTAACATTAATCGAAAAGAGAGGAGATTGAGAAGAGCTAAGTTCCAAGAAACTTTACAAAGAAGTATGGCAAAAGAAGGAGAGCAAGGAGGAGAAGAGAGGACATTGATAAATTTTATGAGGCCAGGCTTTAGTCCTCAAGGAGTTGGAAGGCTTGCAGTTCAAATCAATATCTTTGAAATCAAGCCGACACTCCTTAACATAATTCAATCTAGTGTTTAATTTTATGGGTTGATTAACAAAGATCCCCACACTCATCTTGCTAATTGTTTTAAGATTTGTGATACTTTTTGGTTCAATGGGATGTTTGATGATGCTGTGAGGATGAGATTGTTCCCCTTCACATTAAAGGATAGACCAAAGGCATGGTTGAACTCCCTCAAACTGTAATATGTCACTACATTGGAGCAGCTAGCTTAAGCCTTCCTGGCCAAATAGTTCCTACTCACCAAGACTAAAAAAATCATCAAGGAGATCACAAATTTCCAACAAGGTGATGGGGAGTCATTATATGAGGCTTGGAAGTGATTTAATGAATTATAAAGGAGTTGCCCACATTATAATCTTCCAAGGTAGTTCCTTATTCAAACCTTTTACAACAGAGTGACTTAGAGCACAAGAAGAACCATAAATTTAGCAAACGAAGGTTCCTTGATGAGGAAAACAATAGATGCAACTCATGACCTTTTGGAAGAGTTGGCAAGCAATAGTTACATGTGGGTAAATGAGAGAAGCAAGCAAGGATTCAAGGAGTAGAAGGAGATAATTCTGATTGATACGGTTACGGCTCTTCAAGCACAAATTTTAGCCCTCACCAAGCAATTAAGCAGCTTCCAAGATACATCTTCCTCTTTTTTTTTTAAAGTGCAGCTTAGATGTGAATTATATGAGCAGGACAACCATGGCACAACTGATTGTTTTTTATGAAGTCACGTGGATTTAAGAAGGCTGAATTGATGGACTACTGAGTCCAATCTAACCAGTACAACCATGCCTCCCAAGTACTACTAAGTCCAATCCAAAGGGGCAATTGGAAACCATCAAAGTTATCATGAGAAAGGAAGAAAAGATCCAATAGAGAAGGCTGAATGCTCAAAGGAGGAGAGCCACGATAAAGTAGAAGAGAAGCAAGAAGAAGAGGAAGAGGAGAATCCCTACATGCCACAACCACCGTACACCCATGTTGCGTTGGTTAGGTGACTTTAAAATTTACGGACGTTTAAAATGATTTTTTACTTTTAACCAACGTGTTCTTAAGGCAAGTGCACCTATCGAACAAGTAATAAAGTGGAGTAAAATTAAGCTCCGAGTGTCGAACCCACAGGAATGAGTTTACTTAACTACTAGGTTGATTAGATTACAATTATTTAGGAAAATTCAAGTAAAATTGATTAAAACTTAGAAAAAGGCTAAAAAGGCGATAATTTGACTTAAACACTTGAAAACGAATTTTGATTGATTTTTAATAATTCTGAAAAATTTCC
>JAOXYD010233355.1:0-17785 GCA_028565735.1 Pinacopodium congolense
GGGGGGGGCATTAGTTAGAATATGGATTTTTTAAGATTTGTGATGTTTGATTAATTTTATGTTATGAAATTTTTGGTTTGGAATGTGTTTTTCCCCCCTTAATTTCACATGTTTTGTCAGCATTAAAAAGTGAGAGAATGTTAAACTAGAAGAGGTTATAATCTTGGTTTTGAGGATTAAAAAACATGAATGTTACTAATGATTTGAGATTTTATTGTAATTCTGAAAGATAAGTATATTTGATGGATGATTTAATATGGAAAGTTTAAAGCTTAAAGTCCAAAATTGAAGATGATGGAACAACAAGTGATATGATAGCTTTAAGACCTTGTATTTATGGTTTAGAACTTGCTTGTAAGTTTCATTTAAGGTTCAATTCATTAAGAGGCTCTAGATTAGCATTTATGATTTCATAATTTTTCAAAAGATGTATACAAATTTCATCATATATATCGATCTTGATGTTTGAATTTACTGATTCAATTTAAACCCTCGTATAGCTTTGAATTATGCTTTAAAACTTGATTGACGTTATGTTATATGTTAGGAAAATATTTAGAGAGTTTTTGAATTGATTTTCATCTTTTTTTTTATGCATTTTTTATGTTTAACAATGGACTATCAATGGCAGTTGCATTTGACCAAATCAATAGCACCGTTGATAATCCTAGAAACAATCGTTAATATCTAATGGCTAGTTTTCTAAGGAAAGCTGCTCTCAGTTTTCCAGCTAATTTTTTTTCTTGAACAACTAGTTCTTATTTCTAAGCACTATTTAAGCTTCCTACCATTATATATAGTGTCTTAGGACTTTAATAACAATTTTTATGCCATTTGATCATTGTTTCAAGCTCCGAAATACAAAATCATCAAAGTTGTCCACCTATTATTCTCTTTGTTGTTCATTATAAATTTTCTTCATTCTAATATGTTTCTGGAGCTACAAGTTTCTTATTTTCAGTGTTTTTTTTTCTAAGTTTCTAAGAGTGTCCTAGAGGTTTCATTTAAATTTTTAAGCACTCATAATATTGTTTAAAGCTTTAAAAAGTCAATCAGCACAAAGTTGCCCAGTTTTTGTTTCACATTCATTCCACTTCATTTTTATTGATTTAAATTCACTTATGTGGCTTCAAAAATGTAGTGATTTTTTTGAGTTAGTCCTTAAGAGTTTTATTAATCATACATCTACATTTTTAAAGGCTTATTTTGTTATTTTCAATCACTTAAAGCCATATTTGTGAAATTTATCCAGAATAGGCTTTTCTCATATTTTTAATCACTTAAAGCCATATTTGACATTTATAGCTTAAACACACCGTTAAATCTAGACTAATTATTCTACGTTGTCCCGTGGTTAGAAGTAAGATTTCTATCCTATAGGACTTATCTAAAATGGGTGGAATTAAGGATTTGAAAGCTTGTTCAAACTTATAGGCTAACATCTTAGACTAATCACAATTTATTTATTTCAATGATCAATTATAAGTTTGAAATCTCATATATATTTTCCACCCCGATTTCTTTTATTATCATCTGTGTGTTTCTTTTCTATGGTTTTTTTTGTTAATTGTCTTTGTGTTTAGTTTTTGTTCATTTTTTCCTTTTGTACAACTTTAGGAATAGCTTTAATAAAACTAGTTATCTATGGGATTGACTTGACTTGCCCTAGCTACATAGTTAGGATTAGTTAGCTATTTTATTATTTGATGGGTTGACGGCTACTCCCACAACACTCTCAGTTACTTGGTTAGATCACCTTTTAAATGGCTACTAGTGCCACTCATAAACTTCAAATGGTTAAATCACTTAAATGGTTAGATCATTATATAAACAACACACATTTGTTTCCTAAATTTTTAAGGCATAAACTATACATCCTATTCCAAATTCATATAAAAAGCTATATGAAATTTCCTTAGGACTTACTATTGAATAAAGAGGGTCACACAACCAATGAAAATCACTCAAAGTATTAAAAAAAGGTGTTAGAAATCAATATAGAATAATCATTGTTTACTAAATTAAAGACATCAATTGAATTAAAATATCATAATTAACAATCAACCAATAATCACGATCATTCTAAAAAGAAATATTCAAGCCATTACCGTTGGACTCACAACAAATCAAGTTTGTATGGTAAATAATAAAGCATGCTCATCTTCACCATATAAATAAATTAAATTGTTCTTAATTAAAAGGTAAGACAAAAATAAAGCACAAAAAGTCTATGAAGGAGAAAAGAACATGACTCCCCTAAAAATTAAGTTCCATCTATAGGCATGATTAAGGGATTTGTATACCATTTTATGAGATCAAATGCTTTAGAAAGAATGATCAAAGTTTGTTATCTATTACTTTAATACATCATTAGAAAACAAGCTTGTCAAAAATATTAGATCATGGATAAAATAACAAAAATACAAACATAAAAGAATAGAAAAGAAATGCTACTAAATGGAAAGATGTTAGGTTGCCTCACAACAAGTACTTGTTTAATGTTGTTAGCTTGATGACCTCAATTTGCTTATCTTTTCTTGACTTTTTTGCTCTGAGCCCTCCTTTTCTTCTTACTCCTTTCGTTGGAGCTTTTTGTGTCCTTTATATCTTCTCTACTCCACTCATCAAACTCCTTCATATTGAGGGTGGACCTAATATCTCCTTTATAATGTTTAAGGATTAGCATCATCAATAAATCAAAATTTAAAGACTCGTGTTTTATCTTTCCTTGTAAATCGCTTAAAGTTCCATCGTTAGAATTATTAATAAAAAGAAAATTTTGCCTGCTAATTAAAGATGAATTAATTGCTTCTGAAGTAGAGAAGGCAATAGATTCATCATTGATTCTAAAGGTCGGTTTCATTTTCAAAACATCAATTAATGCCTTTGAGGTAGTTAAAAAAGGCTTACCTAGCATTAAAAAATTTTCATCCTTATCCTCTACATCTAGAATCATGAAATCAATAAGGATTATAAGCTTAACAACTTTTACCAAGACATCCTTCACTATACCCTTAGGTTATTTAATAGATCTATCCACCAATTGGCTCATCCTATTAGGCTTCATGATTTCTAGTCCTAATTCATTAAATATTTTACTTAACATGAGATTTTTACTAGCCTCTAAGATGATTGATGCCTCATTCAAATGTAAACTATAAATTGTGTAAACGATTAAGAATTTTTCTAGGTCCTTTAACTTCTATGGTAGTTCATCAATGAACACAATTTAACATTCTTTGCTTATCATCATTTTTAAAGACTCCTTTGATTTCTTGGTTAAGAGGACATCATGCTTAAACTTCGCATTTTTTGATTCCTGTATAAAATATTCAACACGAAGAGTGTTAACATTTAATTTCTTAATATGGTTAAGGCATTTACCTGTATAATCCTCAAGTTGCTCAATGCTCAGCTTGCCAGGATACAAAAGTTGTTGTTCGTAGTCTTTAACCTCTTGCTTCTTATTCTTTTCAACTTCCATATTCTCCTTTCTTTCAACTTCTCCTTCATTTTCCTTAGCCTCCTTCTATTCCTTTCTTTTAATGTCGTCCTTATCTATTTCTTCTACCTTTCTATCTATGTCCTTATCACCATTAATGAAAATCATGTGTAGCTACTCCCTTAGGTTCTTCTTAGTATTGCTTGGTAGAGTACCTAATGATCCATTTGATACACTTTTGCAAGTTACTCCACTAGATTTTTAAAATTAAATCTAGCATTCAACATGGTAATGTATTTAGAAAAGAATCCCTATAGAATCGACTATCTAGGCTATTTTTTTTGTTTGAATCCTAATGGTTGGCTTTACCTAGACTCATTATTTGAGTAGATGCAAATGCAATCATCATTTTATTAAATTTCCTAATAAGTGCATCAACACATGCCTCCAATGATGTTACTACATCAATATTATTCACCCCTCTTTTAGGCTTAGGCCTCTACCATGCATTGCCCCACTAATATGTGTTTGTAGATATGTTCTCTATCACTTTCTAGAGCTATTTCAATGTCTTGAAATTGGTGATACCACCAAATAATTCATCTATAGCTATTTAGTGGTTAAGTTTAGGCCAATATAAAAAATTTGCATGAGCATACCCAAATTAAAGCCATGGTACAGGCACTTCCTCAATATGTTCGTATTGTTCCCATTTCTCATATAAATTCTCATGCTTCTAGTATTGAAAAAATATAATATCACTATGTAACTTAGCAAGGCAGGAGGGAGGAAAGTATATTATTAGAAACTTCTCTACAAGCTAGTTCCAAGAGGTATGGAACTAGGAGGATTTGTTTTGAGACAAGACCCAGCTCTATTTTGCAAGTGAACGGAAAAAGCATTAATCTCATTGCCTACTCAAATACTCCATTCAACTTAAAAGTATCATAGGTTAAGTTCCTCATTTGGAAAACCATCTATCTAAAAAAAGATATTGGATCATCTAGACCATCTAGGTTTTGATTTCGACGCTTGCTATCTCCACCCTCAACCAATGGATGCTAGACTATATTCCCTGTAATGAGATTCTTGACAAATCCTCAATAATAAGTTATGCTCTCAATCCTAATTCTCTGTCTATATTATTTGACTGTCTTCTTGTATCTCAAGCTTCATATAACTATCAGATTTCTTCTCCCTTAGACCTCTCTAAAACATTCTCTTGATTTTATGATTAGGCTTAAGAAAGTCTATAAGATGACTCCTGTTTATACACTAAAATACCTAATCGAAAATAAAAAAACCAATAAAAGATCAAAAAGAGAAATGATCTTAAACATAAAAAAGTTGCAAAAAACTAAAATACAGAAAATTGAAGCAAATTAAAATAAAAACAACAACAAATATGGCTAGCCTAACAAAGAGTAGCATTTCATAATAATCAAAATAGTCCCTGACATTCCAACAATCTTAAACACATATTACTAAATCACACAAATAGGTAAGTATATCTATCGTAGTTTAGTATGGCAAGCATAAGTGAGGACTGTCGATTTATTAGGATTGCAAAATACTAGAAAATTCCTATCCTTGCCATCTAAACTATTCATTGGATGATTGATTAATTGATTAATGAAGAAAAATGTAATAACTAAAGGCTAATTAAAAAAAATCACAAGAATCAATAACTAATAAAGAAGTTAGGACCTATATGGTTAATCTCCCTAAGATGTATTCATATTCATCGCTTAATGTTTATTCAATAAATCATCAAACTTATCTTAGATCTTAGGTTCCCAAAGTTGAACTATACTCTTCCTCGAGTTATGAAATACATATTTATCTTGATAAATTTAGAGAAAGTTACTCTCTATCTTAAAATATCAATTGAATGCATTAAAACATTATATGGAACCTACTGTTTTGATTAATTTCACATCTAATAATGACATCTCATGGACATCTCATGTAAGCCTATCTTTAGATCTCCATGCAAGATGCATGACTTATGGATTGATCTATTCATACATTTGATTTCTCAATCTAAACATATGAAATCATATAATTAGAATCAAAGTTTGTTTGCGTAATAATCAAAAACTAATTGCATTAATTCTATAAGTAAATTTAAGAAAAATCTAGAACTTTAACATATTAGGGTTTATAATCACTTAGATCCTACAAAGAACTTGGTTCCTAATCATTATAAAAATAAATAACAACAATCATAAAAAGAGAAAGGATTAAGAAGTTTATGGTCAGGATTCTTGAATCTCTAAAATCCTCTATGATTATTATTAAAAAATCTACTCTAGATTTTCAATTATATGTGTTTTAATCTAATTACCTCCTTCAATTTTGCTTAAGCTCTTTTTAATGACCTTTGGTGGTGGCTGTTAGCATTCTAGAGTAAAAAATATTTCATAAAAGATTCAAAACTAGGATAAAAGCATGAAGGTTCCTAACCAGGTCACACCTTTGCTCATGGTTGTGAGCTAGGGCATGATATCTTTTGCCCAAAAATCAAGACACATAACATTTTTTGCCTAAAATTCATGACCAATTTCACCGTAATGAGCTTGGCCATAATTCTCACCACCTTCTACTCCTCTTGATTTTTTCACGATGCACTCTTCATCATTTGTCCTTTAGCCTTGATATTTGATGTGGAACTTCATAACTTGATGCTCGTACTCCCAAAATTGATACATCTCTTCTAACTCTAAAAGTGCATTCCACTGCTCATCAAAGTCTTATAAAAATATAATCAATCATAAAAAAAAACATAAATGGTTGCAATCATGAAGTGTAGCAAAATATTTTAAAATATTGCTTTAAATAAAATGCTCAAGGCTATGCTATGCCAAGTTTTAATTTAAAACAACTAACTTCTATACTAAGCACAATTATAAGCAAGTGTACCTATCGTCTTTTGGTAATATAGTAACAAGTTAAGTATTATCCTATAAGGAAGGATTAGTAAGTACTAGTATGAAAAATCAAGTTATTAATCAACCTATCAAATGGATGATTTAAACAAAGATTAGAACAAATTAACCTATACAAAGTTAGTAATTAACAAATTGATAACAAGGGGTTAAAGAATAACTTAATCCAATGGGTGTAAAGATGCCAAAAAAATTTAATAAGTCAACTAATTAAAGAAAAATTGGGTACTTTGATCAATATCTACGTTGACCATTTACAAAACCATAAAATGTTACGAAAAATAATTGGTAAAAGATTCATAAATCAATTATACAAAATGTTTCCACTTCATTCAAACATCAAAATTTAATTATTCTTGACAAGCAATACACAATCAAGATCTAAAGAAACAAGGTGGTCATAATATGAAAAATTCGTCCCTTAACCTTCTCAAAACTAGGCCAATAATCCCAAGCTTCTTAACACTTTGAATAACAATAAAATCAATAATAGATACAAGAAATAATGAAAACTAACTATGGAGAAAGTGAAGTAAGAGTTATTTTAGATTCTTTCTCCTAGTCAATAGCACAAATCTTCTTGTTTACCTTAAAACAATAATAAACTCAAAACAAATGTAAAGGAACAATGGAAACCAATTATGGAGAAAAATGAAGATTAAAGATATCCCAATGAAATGGTAGCTCTTCTCTTGACTTCTTTCTCCTAACCAATGGCCTCAAGACTCCTTTTATGTCCTTAAAGCTCTACTCCCTTGAATCTTATTGACTTAAACCTATAAATTATCAAAACATTGATTAAGAGTTAGTAGAAATTGAGAAAAGAGGTGCTGCAGATGTGCAGAAAATGTGTGCCTCTAAGCTTATTCTAAGCCTCTTCTAGAACTCTCCTTTTAATATTTATTCATGTGCTATTTATAATAATTGAGCCTCTTTAGGGTTAGAAACCCTAGGATGATGTGTTGGCACATGAATGTTAGTGAAACTTTTAAGAATATTCCTAGTTTACTACACTTTGGGACCATTTCTCTATCTTTTACTTAACACACAATGACAAACCCTAGGTAATACAATGGTATCTCTGTGGTCTTCTGATGGTATAACAATGATAGCTATTAACAAATAATGATGTTGTTGTTGGACCCGTATTGTGCTATAGAACAAGCTTCTAATCTTGCCCCTTTGTGTGCTTTTCATTCCATGGATGCACCAAATGCCTAGATATGAGAAAAACACACTATAAAGAGCATACATAATCAGATAATGTGCAAATTTAAGGATGAAATGTATCTAAAAACATGCACATTTTTCACATTATCAATAAGAAACCTTTTATTCAAGAATTAATTGATAATGCACACAAATCACATGGAATTTCCCCTCAAACTCAAGAAAATCATCATAAAAACATGCAAAAAAAATGGAAATTTTGGGTAATATCAAATAAATTTTCATTGGAGTCACAGTTATACGTTCCTAAGGAAAGATAGTGAAAAACCTAACAGTCACCGCTATACCTTATTATAGAAAGATAGAGAAAAATCTAATAGAAGAATAACCAAAAAATTGAGTTTTAGAGTCAATTTACAAAATGGGAAAGGTATTTATTTTACTCTCTTAAGCAATTATCTAGGACTAAAAGTATTTTGAAATTTTAGAGAGTCTAAAATGAAATAAATATAGGAATTAGTTTAAAAATTTTGCAGGAATAGAAATAAAACATGTGTTAGAATATTTAGGAGTTTATAATTTTACCTACGGTATAAAAATAAAAAATTTAAAGTAAAAGATTAAATAACTTAAGGTTTGAAAATAAAATTCAAATATCTAGGAAGGATCTTATGATATTGAAACATGATGCCTGAAGCTTAATTTTAGGCTTAGGTAATGAAAAAAATGCCTAAAACTAAATCTTGGGACACGATATAAAACTGATATGCCTAGTGTTCGTGCTTAGGATGAAAATTAAAGAAATTAATTAAAGTTAAGTTTTAGGCTTTGAAATAAAATTGATATTCCTAGAGTTGAGTCTCAAATCTTAAAATTAAAATGAAATGCCTAGATTTAATTAGATATTGAAATTAAAAAAAATGTTAAGAATTAAATCACAAGTCTTTAAATGAAATGAAGTGCTTAAAGTTAAGTATTAAGGTTTATAATAAAAAAGCAATGCTTAAAGGTAAGTCTTAAGGATTGGAAAACTGATATAAGGGATAAAAAAATGTTGATGGTTTGTAATTAATATCTAAGGTTTTAAATGAATTTTAGATATGATTTAGAACTAGGAAAAGAATAGTAATTAGTGATTTGGAACACAAGGCTCGACTTGATTTTAGGTTTTATGGGTTTGTGGATTGAAATTGCATTTTTTATTAAAATTATCTTGGCTCTTAGTTATATGTTTTATTTGGTGAATACCCCTTTATAACATCATACGATCACTAAAAGATAAACAAAATGAAAAAGAAGATCAAAAAATGAAAATTTTTAGGTTTATTTTATGTTTAGAACTTCTTTGAGCATCAAAACGCTAAGCATATGGTGCAATTATTAGAAAAGCTGCATTTAGTCTTATATTTTAAGAATTGAAGGTTGAAATGTGATTTTAGTTAATATTAAAATCATGTTCCTAATTAAACTAACCATAAAAGAAAATAAGTATATAATTTATAAAGGAAACAAGATTACATCATCAAAAATAAATGACGTTAATGTTTAAAGCCTAAAGCTAGATAATTGCTATAAATTATTCTTTTCTTCATTGATCATTTTCCATAGGTTTCAATAATGACTAAATGTTATTTTTTTGTATAAATTTTCAATTCATTTTCTTTCTTTTCATTTTCATTGTGTCTTGAAGAAAAATCAAGAAAAGATAAAAACACGATATAAACAAAGTCTATCACAAAATAAAATAAACATATAGAATTTTCTTTAGGAGGGTTTTTATTAAACTATACCAACTTATGCCAAAGGACCACTTAAAAAGATCCCTGCAAGAGTGTTTTTTGAAGGATCCCAATATCACCCAATTATACATCTTTTAGGCATGTATTCATGATCATTACTTTAGGATTGCAAGGAAATTCCACATGATTTTTTATGAATATTGGATTAATTATTGAATAGGATGCTTCTTATGTTGCTTTTGATGATTGTTCAAGTTGTATAGAACTATTGTGAACATGTTAAGGCCCTTTTGGATCTATAAGAGGTGTGGGATTAATTTTAGGACTTATATCATCAAGTTAGGAGGCTCCATACCAAATATCAAAGTTATATGACGAAGTATGAAGAGTGTATAAAGGAAAGATCATAATAAGCTAATTTGGAAAATAGATTCCAAATAGCTAACTTTAGGAAGGCATTAGGTGTACTTATAGAGCTCCAAGTGCTACAAAATTTTACAGGATGCTAGCACAACAGTTTTGAAGCCTACATACCAAATTCCATAACAATTGGAGCTTTGTAGACGAAGATAAGGCAAAAATACAGAGTAGTGCTAAAAGCTATAAATGTTGATGTGGCAAATTAGTGGGGATGACGTGTTTAATCTAGTTTTATATTATTTTGGACAATAAAAGACATCAAGAAACCATAACAGCCACAATTCAGACCCTAGGAAATATCAAAAACCAAAATAGAGGGTTTTAGAAGAGGAAAAAATGTAGAAAATCAAGAATAAGGAGGATAATCAAGATTCAACAAGCGCTATCAAGATTTTCTAGCAAAGTAGGATTCACCATCTTCACTAGTTCATCTTTCTTTTACTTTCCTTTTGATGTTTAATCTAAATACTCTTTTTTTGAACATGATTATGGATTGCTAAATCTATTTTAAGGATTGTTCTTGAGTTGTTTATCCAAACTTTATTATATTGATTTAATGCATAGTTTATTGTGTTAATTGTTAAGATTATAATCACTTCTAATCAAGAGATTGTTTTGATTTATTTGAGTTAAGATGTGCAACAAGAGTTGGTAGCTTAAAGGATCTACAATTAACTAATTAATAGGTAATTGAAGACAGATCTTAATCATTTTCTAATTGTCCTTAGGATTGCTTCAAATCCAATTGCATTATTTAGGAGTAGTGTCATGAACCGAGAGGTTATAATTCAACTTTTAGGTAGTTCAATCGAGATTAATTGGTTAGACCTCGAGAGAGGATAATCAACTATTAGACATCTAGGATCAAACAACCTTAAATAAATAGGGTAAAAGAAAGATAAGCAGGGATAGAACAACCCCTAAGTCTCTATTATTGAGTATCTTCTGTGTTTTGCTTTCTTTTGTGATTAAATTCATTCAAGTTTCGTTATTTTAGTTTAATTTTTAGTTTCTATACTTTTTTGTTTACCTTAAACAAAGTGCAATTCAAATTTTCAGGTTTCTAGAATCAATCCTCATTGGATTGATATCAGTTATATTATAAGTTATGACATGTATACTTGTTGTGTGGCTAAAACTAGCAAACAGAGCCTGAAGAGTGTCTAACTTAATAATTTTCTGTCCTCTCCGTTCTTGTTAAGAGAATAGCCTGGAAGAATGTTACTGATTAATGTTGAGACTCTAAAGTTAAATCTTTAAGCATTAATAGAAATGAGGGACTTTATCTTTGCAATAGAAGGGATGATATTGTTAAGTTGTTCAGCTTTAAAAATAATGTGAACAAGCCCCATTTTTAACCCATTATTATACCTTACAGATGTATCTTTTTCATTACCAAGTTTACAAAAGAATTCCCAACATAAGGAGTTTCTTGGCCTCAAAATATTTTGCATTGTCTAAAAGGATTTAGCCTTAATTTTGCATCCCTAGAGGCTACTTCCTTGAAAGTACTATTAATGGATCCATTAAACCCAAAAGGACTTACTTGTCAGTGAGAATTCTCTTGATCTTCTTTGCTAGGCTTATTTTTATGGTTATGCTAATAGATGCTATGCCAAGTCCTTCCTCTATTTTGGTAGATTAAAGTCATACCATTTCCGCTTTTCAATATATCTCTTTATATCATCTCCACTTTAGAGGAAATTTCTTTATCATCCTCTCTATTGATTTTATCAACTTCTTTGGAAGAATGAGGTAAGAGGACCAGTAATTATGCATCTTATTAAGAATGGCGTTGATGAGCTTTTCAAGAGAAAGGTACTTGCTGTTGTAGCTGTTAATTCTCTTGTGGATCTTATCCAATAATAATTCACAATCCCTAAAAGAAGATTCCCTTGAGATTTTAGTTTGTATCCTTGAGAAACTGTAAATACTTTTGGCTATAGGAGTGGCTACTACTGATAGAATGATGTGATTCTTCTCTATATTGCATTCATAAGAAACATGATGGAATGTATATCAGCTCCATAAGATATTATAATATCATCTAAACAAGTCAGATGATGGATTTTAAATTGTTGACACTTGTTATAGAAGGAGAATTGAGGATTTTTGTCTAATTTTGTGATTAATCTTGGATAGAACTTTAATACACTGGGAGAATAAAGGTAAAGGGAATTACCTTATCTTAGACCTCTCTTCCCTTAGAACACTCAAGTAAGTTCCCCATTAATAAGGAAAGTAAATGATGTGGATGATATATGTTGCATGATTTATCTAGGAAAAAAAAGATTAAGAAAACCAAAGTAGGCTAGGATGTCTTGGATAAACTTCTAGTTAATACAGCCAAACGCTTTGTGTAGGTCTACTTGAATTACATAATTCTCTATAGAAATTTGCCTATGGTATGAATGGAAGAGTTCTAGGCAAGTAAGATGTTATCACTAATGGACTTACTAGTAATGAAGATTGCTTGTATAAAGTTATAATAAACTCAGTACCTATTTTAATCTAAGACTTAAGATTTTGAAAATGATTATGAAAATGGTGTTGCAATGGGAAATTGACCTAAATTCATTAAGGTTTGAAGGATTTGGTTTTTTGGAGACAAGGTAAATATGGGTTTTATTGAATTCTTTGAAAAAATTGCTAGATTTGAAGAACTTAAGAAATGCTTGAATGAATTGATCCATTATGACATTCTAATGTTTTAGGGGAAAAAAGGTTTATTGAGCTCATCAAGACTAGGTGTTTTATCTAGATTTAGTTCCTTTAATACCTTCTTCGTTTCACCTATGATAATAGGCTTTTTTAACCAATTAGCCTTTTCATTTGAGATTTGCTTTGAAATGAATGTACCTAGGAAGGGTTTAGAGGATTAACACATCTCATTTAAAGCTAGAGAATTTTTAAAGAAATAGAATATCAATTGTTTCAAATCCTAAAAATTATTGATTTTTCTACACTCATCATCCTTAAACCATATTATTCTATTGATATTCCTTTTGTTAAGGGTTGACTTATGGATAAAATTAGTATTGATATCTCTAATGCAAAGAAATTTGGAATATGATTATTAGATTGTTATGTTCGTTAGAAGTAAAAATAGAAGTTGAATTCTTGTTTCTCTATAAGCTTAATGGCAACCTTAAATATTCCCATTATGTCCGAATGGAAATTGCCATTAAAAAATATGATGCCAGCCTCATAGATAGAAGAGTTTCAAGCCATAATGGCAACCCAAAACAACGTCATTATGATTCCCAATAAATTGCCCTTATTGTCCTACATTGAGATAGAAGATCAATGGCTCTCTTTAATGGTGCCATTAATCCTCATGACAATCACTACTATTCCTATATAGGAAAATGATGTTTTAATCTTATTTGAGATTTAAAAGGCCTTTTTACCCATGGTTATGGGTTTAGCATTTTACATTATTCTTTTATAGTCATTTTTTCAATTTTGATGATAATAATATTATTCCTAAGTTGAATTTAATTTTCTTGAGCTCCTTTCAAAGGGTTTCTCATAATCTTTGAATCTTCACGTTATACACTATATGGGGCGATATAAAAACAAAGATGTTGATTAGTAATGAGAGCAATGGTCTTCATGATGGTTTTTAGGAGAGTAGGGCTCCTATGCTTCGCAATAAAGTGTTTAAACAGTTGGAGAAACATATGGAGTAGTAGATAGATCGCATATTCCAATGTTTTGAAGAAACGTTTAAGGAGATTATGGAATGTCTTGATGCTTTCATAATTGATGCACATAAGAGATGGAGCGACCATGGAACTCTAGAAGTGTAGATGACTCGTGCTAACCCTAGTTAGGTCTCTTCCTAAGATTCAAAGGAACAAAATGAGTTGGAACCAGGTAAATCTGAGTGGTATTAATGGTACAAGGGACCTAGGAGGAGAGAAAACTATAGAGGTGAGATAGGGACATGGGAGACCAAAGATTCAAGGTATAAATTCCCTTTTTCAACGAAATTGGAGATTTATAATATTGGATCTTAGAAGTCGACATATTTTTTTATTATTTGAATATTGTAACAGAGCAGAGAGTTAGTATTATGGCCTGTTAATTGAAAGATGGGGCCTCTACATAATGTTAGAGAGTACAATCAAGAAGAAAATAAGATGGAAAAGGTCCTATGTGTACATGGTATATGATGAAATACCTACAAAAACAAGAGTGTCTACTTCTGCATTATAAGTATATTCTTTTCCAATAATATCAATTTTGTCAACAAAGAAGTTAGAATGTGCACGAGTACATTGTTGAGATCATGCAATTAGCATAGAGGAACAACTTCCTTCAGTTAGAAGGATAAAAAGTTGCCAGATATGTAAAAGGAATAAGACTAGCTGTTAAAGATAGGACTGGATTGTAGGTCATCTATACCTTTTTCGGGGTAAAAAAAATATGGCTTTAAAGGCTAAGACGATGCAATGGGAGTGCAATAGAAGTTTTTTAAAGAATTTTAGAGCTAACAAACCCATTGAGAGGAAAAAAATAATTTAAGAGTATAATTCACAAGTTGGTAATGGCAACAATCAAATACTAGAGGATAAAGCTCTAAGAAACCATCCTATGGTGGATGATCAAGATAAGGAAGTAGGGAGGCCTGAGAATCCATACATGAAGCTAGCTATAGGAAAGTGTTTTAAATGCAGCCAACCTAAGCACAGATCCAATAAATATCCTTTGAGGAAGACCATGAATATTGTGGAGAGGGATAATGAAGACAATGGAATCTACTGTCAGGCAGATTGTGATAAGGAAGAAGAGTATAACATTGATAAGGGTTAGACTTATATAGTTTAAAGGATGATGTTGGTTCTTAAGTGGGAGGACCAAACTTAAAGGTATGAATTGTTTCACACGAGATGCACCATCCATAATAAGGTGTTCAAAGTGGTCATTGATAGTGGAATTTATGAGATCATCAATGGAAAGGAGATTATAAGGAGATTACAACCATCTATAAAAAAGTGTCCCAATTCTTATACTTTAGATGGATAAAGTAATAGCTGTCAAGGTGGTAGTGACAAAGAGGTGTAAAGTATCTTTCTCCATTGGCAAGTATAAAGATGAGGTATAATGTGATATGGTAAAGATGGATGTCTATCACTTGATATTTAGGAGACCATGGCAATATAATGTTAAGGCCTAGCACTCAGGTAGAAGCAATAAGTATAGGTTAAAGAAGGATGGAGTGAAGTATATGTTGTTGCCATCAAATAGTAAGGTAACATCATTAGAGAGTAGTGCTTTCTTATCTATTGAACAAACGTTTAGCATATAAGTTAAAGAAATGAGGCAGATATATGCCTTAGTGATCAGATAGGTTCTAATAAGTAAAGCTAGTCTATAGATAGAGGAGCGCCTAAATCTAGAACTGGGAAGACAACATAAATGCCCTAAATTTGTACCTAAAATCATAAAAATAAAGTCATGATTGCAAAGGTTAGAAAGAAAGTTCAAGGAACCAACACAAGAATTAGTGAATTTTGTTAGTTTCATCAATGAACATAATAAATAGATTAAAAAGTTAGAAAGAGAGCTAAAGAAGTAGATAAAACAGTCTGAAGATGATGTAGTTGCTATGACAAATGTTAAGATCGAGCAAGAGAATTAAGTCAATCTAAGCAGAAGAGAGTTTAAAGAAATCAAAGAGGAAATATGCTAGAGCAGCAAAGTCAATATAGTAAGAAATTAGAAGGTTTCTTGTGAAAAGGTCAAATTTACTGTTATTCCATGATTCAAAGATTTTTTTTATATCAAAACTTTAACTTGAATTCTAGGTAAAGTTCTTACTTAATGGGTGAGAATAATTTTGAGAAATTTGGAATACTATCTTTGGATTCTGTTTAGATTCAATTTCTCTAAAAGCTTAACAGCAACTCTAAGAAACATTGTCATGTGCCAATGGAAAACACCATTGAAGACTATGATGCAAGCCTCATGGATAGAAGAGTTTCAAGCCACAATGGAACCTATTAATAGTGTTATATGCTCTTTAGAAACTACCATTATAGTTTTAGAATGAGACAAAAAATTATTGATCCCCATGAAAACCATCCATAACCCTAAAAGGGAAAAAAATATGTTTTTAATCTCATTTGAGTTGTAAAAGATGTGTTTACCTATAATTTACAAGTTTAGGGTTTTACATTATTCTTTTGTAGACATTTTTGTAATTTTGGTCATAAAAAATATTTTTCCTAAATTTTTTGAATTTGAGTTTCTTTTTAAAGATTTTATATAACCTTTCATCTTTCCATGCTATACATTATGTCAGTCTCCATGATTCAACCAAGGCACCTTAGCTTTTTGTTTAATATAGAATGGTGGGATTCTAATGATTTTTTAGGTAGGAATTGAGATCTATAATTTTTTAGTCCAATTTTGTTCAAGCTATAGTAGATTTACATGAATATAATCAACTACATGAAGATTGCTACATTATGTCACTAATATTAAACACTTATTATTCATTTTTTTAATGCTTAAGTATATTCCAAGAGGATCCTACCCATTCTTTTTTATATGCAAGTTTGAATAATAGTAGTAGATTCAATAGCATAAAACTTAGTTGCTTTTTGGTACATAGTTTACCAGGTTTATTCCTAACTTATCAAGATACCTTTGTCATAACTCTTACAATCTTTAGAATAATATACTTTGGTATCAAAAAAATTGTTCTATCAATAGGATTGTTGTATATATATTGCTAGGAAATTTCTAATTTATTCTTATCCTTCTCCACATTCGTCTTGTGATTAGAAAAATGTGTTTTAGACAATTTTTTAAGCTCCTCCTTTACCTTAGATTAATTATTTTAAGCATTTGAATTGCTTATATCCTTCAATTGTTATGCTTATACCCCTTATAACTATTATAGCGAAAGCCTTCTAGCTTTAAGAGATGGTTAAAGAATCTAAAAGGAATAGAACCATTCCTTTTAATTGAAATGTTATGTACTTCATTGGGCGGTGATTAGAGTTAAATGGTTTTAAAAAGTTGACATTGTTAGCTTAGAACTTATTTAAGCAGTGTTTATTCACCATAAACTAGCAATGTTGTTCCAAATTTGTGGCAGTGTGTGTCCCACAACATCTGCCTTTGAAAACCAAAATTAGCTATATAGACTATTGAGATGTTGATTTTGATATTCTTTAATTTGAGTATGCCTTTGATATAGATCAACCAATAAAATGAAGTTATTAAAGAAATGTGCAACATCACAAGGTTATAAGCCACAATTATTCTTCCACTGAAATGGTGACATTTGGTAGAGAATAAGGACCAATATTTTGTTAGAAACCATAATTTACTATTAGAATAAATTTTTATCTTAGTTTCTAAAGGCCAAGCGTAAGAGGTTTATTATATTTTATATAATAATGTTGAACTATTTATTTTTGGGGGTTATTTAGGCCTTTACATTACAAACAATTAATGACATAAGGTGTTGTGGTTAGAGGCTACCTTGATTCTATTTTTCTTTCCATATCTTCTTATGGATATAATTTTAAATTCCAATCTTATTCTAATGAAGTGGTAGCCTTTTTAATCAGACTAGGAGGTATTGCTCTTTTAAATTATTTATTTTATTGGGAAGTTACATTAGTATTTTTGTTTAAAGATTATGCTTCTCCTATCATATTATCAACTGATGGGTTTTTCCTTGTAGGGTTTATAAGTGTGATTTTAGGTTATGTTTCTATATTGTTTTTAGGTATTTTAAGAGTTTCTTTGTGTTTTTTTATCCTTATTTTATTCGATATTTTGCAACTTTTTCACCTTTTTATGATCATTGAAGTGTTTAGTTATTTCTTTGCATTATCAAGTGTTTAAAGGTAGATTTAGAGCCTATTTAGAGGATGGATTAATGAACTTTGGGGTGTGGATTTGTAGGTAACAGAATTCTAGAGTTGAATGTTTTTCAGGTTACTTGGGAGATGCATTAGATGGACTTGTAAAGCTCAGATGGCTATGAAATTTAAGGGGAGCAAGATTAACACGTGAGGAGGTTGTAGTTCAATTTTAAAGTC
>JAOXYD010233376.1:0-17783 GCA_028565735.1 Pinacopodium congolense
AGTGATTATGTTAAGTTTTTATAATTGTGTAAAATGTGTTAAGATTTTATTAGTATTGTTTTATTTGTGTTAAAATATGTTGAATTTGATTAAGAATTGAATGGAATTGGTTTTGCATGGATTGATTAATGTTTGTATAAAGTTTGAAAGCTAGATTGTTGAAAAAGCTCAATTGAGTAGTAAAATCTGCAAAGTTGATTTGGGAAAGGAAGTAAGTATAATTCTACAACTCCAAATGCTATTAAAATTTATAGGCTATTCTAAAAATGTGTCAAGACTCTAACCTCCAAATTGCACGTCAATTGAATGAAGAATGAAGAAGATATGACGAAAATATCAAGTGGTGCTACTAGTTGTCAGCATACGTATCGATCAATCGAATGAGTTTGTGCAGGACATCGGTAGACCAAATGAATTGTTCGGTCGATTGAATAAAGCAAAGGTTGACTGAATCAAGTGATAGGTTGACTGAATGACCATCAGTCGACCGAATAAGGTCATTCAGTCGACCTAGCATGACGAATACGTAACGGTAAGTTGGAAACGGCTAGATTGAGCAACAGATATATTAATTAATGAATAAGAATGTTGGGCAACGGCTATTTGGACTTGGAATGAGTATAAATAGGTATGTTAAGTGTTGGTTATATATCCAAGAAGTGTAGAAAATGTTTATACATTATTTTTGAGTATTCTTGAGAGAATATGAGCTATTGGTGAAGTTTTTAGGAATTTTGTGAGGGTTATTCTTGAGCCTTAAAAAAGAAGAGTGTGAGGTTCTCCTTTAGCCTTAGAAAGGGAGTGTTGTGAGGTTATTCATAAGCCTTAGAAAAGGGAGAGTGAAAGGTCATTCTTAAGCCTGTAAAAAGGATTGTACTATGTACACTGATTGATTACAATAAGAATGAAATCTCAACAGTGGTGTTGGGGACTAGATGTAGGGTAAATGGTTGCGCTAAACCTGAATAAATCATTTGTGTCTCTTCTTCCCTATCTCTTTTATCTGTATGCATTTAATTTAATTGTTTAACTTATTGTTGTTATTTAACTTGTATAATTATATTATTACTTAGCTTCCGCATTTAATTAAAATTGGTAAAAAGACTAAGGTTGATAATATTGAAAAGAATTTTTTAAGAATCTAATTAGCCCCCCTCTTAAGTGCCACATTGGGCCAAAAATTAGTATCAGAGCGTAGGTCTCACATTAGATTAATTTTAATGAATTAATGAGCAAAGATAGATGGCACTTAGCTTAGATATACCTCCTTTATTTAATGGAGAAAACTTTAGAGATTGGAAAATTAGAATGAAAAATCAATTTTTAAAATTAAGAAGAGATTATTGGAAAATTTTTAAAAATGGTCCTTATATACCTTCGAAGCCTATAAAAAGTATAACACTTAAAGAATCAATAGAATTATATGAAATCAAAAAAAAATAATATTTCATTTAATTATAAAGTTTTAAATGTCTTATGTTGTGCCTGAAGTATGGAGATATTTGAAAAAGTTTCATGATGTGAAAGTGCTCAAGAAGTATGGCATGCATTCGAGGAAATTTATCAAGACAAGGAAAAGGAAAGTGAACACTAAGACGTAGCCCTCCTGTGCTTTGTGGATGATGAGGTACGTACTTTCACAACATCTTATAATGATGTACCGTTATGTTCTAAATCCTATGATAATAATGATGAATGTGATGAAGAATACACTTATGAAGAGATATTAGAGCATAGAAGAATTAACTAGGAGGAAAAAGAAATTGCATGATAAATATACTGAAACCTCGAAATTGCTTGATGATTGCAAATTAGAAAATGAAACTCTTAGGAAAATAGTAGAATCAAAAGATGTTGAGATACAATAATAGATAAAAGAAAATAGGTTGTTAAAAAAACATTCGTGATTATCATAGTTTGGTGAATGAAAATACATCTGTTATATTAGAGATAAATACCCTTAAGGATTCACTTACTAAATTTATGAAAGGGAATAAAAAATTAAAAAACATGTTGAATGGTCAAAAGGTTGTAAATGATAGACATGGTTTAGGTTATGTAAGTGATAATGGTCCTTCCTCTAGCATGACTAAATTTGTTAAAGGTAAGAACTTAAAGAAAGAAGAACCTAGACCATCCATTAAAAATGTTTCTAGGCCTTCATCATCTAGCTCCCATCATAAGAAGAATCATCATGCATTTTCGTATGCATCAAAACCATCATATAGAAAGAATGTGCATGTGTCTAAAAATAGACATAATTTCTTTGTAAATGCACATCATCAAAATGATGCATATAAGTCTTCTACTTCATATATTCCTCATGGTCATATATATGCATCTAGAAATGTTTACCATGGCCATCATTTGCCTTTGAACATGTCTCATGCATTTTCTAGACAAGATTTTCATCAAAGAAAAATGTTTACATCTAGACATGCATATAGGAACAATTTAAGACATCATTATCATGATACATTTAGAATTTTTTATGGATCTAGACCAAGACATGCTCATAAATTACGTACTTTATTAACTTGTCATTATTGGGGTCATTTTGGGCATGTTCAATAATTCTATTATAATCGCTTAAATGTAAATGCTTTGTCAAATGGTCGCAACAAGTATAAAACTAACCATCAAGGACCCAAGATGATATGGTTACCAAAGGTTCATTAATTTTATTTTGTAGGTATTAAAGAGTATCTTCAAAAACGTAAAAGAAAAATAAGTCGCCAGCATTGTTGAACCAATGATGTAAAAACTACAAGTAGTAAAGTTGGTGATAAAATATAAAAAGGGAAGTATGCCTTGAACTTACATTAATCCATTGCATGTGTATAATTGCTACTTGAATAAAATAATCGATCTGTTGAAAATAAAATTGTTTTCTTAATACATCGGGTGAATTTTGCATATTGTTAATTGTCAGTCGATCGATAGGGTTAATTCGGCTAACTGAATGTGTTTTTATAGGTATATTAGTAAATCGATATGAGTTGGTTGGTTGATCAAACTGCAATCTTCTGCATATTGAAAAAAAAAATAGTTTGAGCCTTCTGTGTTTTTCTTCAATAACTTGTATGCTCAATTGACTGAACAATGCGTATCGGTAGACTGATAGTTTATTAAGTCATATTCTCCATTTTCATGTTATGTTTTTCATTTTATCTCTCTTTGGCTTTCGTCTTGGCTACTCATTTTATCTAATTTGTGAGTTTTCTTTTACAATAATAATTTCTTTTAATCCTGTATGATATTTGCATTTAGATGTTTAAAGTTTAAAGTTGCTCCGACTTGTTTTAGATATACTTTATCGTATTGATGCTTTTCGATTGAACATACTCTAGTCCCAGTATGTGTTGCATTAGAAATCATGAATAAAAATACTTGAATATAATCTCTTTTAGTATGTGTTAATTGGTTAAAGAACCTTTTGAATGAAGTTCTTATATAATTAGCTTTTGCATGTTTAGGTAAACTGAAGTGTATGTCTTAATAAATGTCTTAAATCTTTAAAGGATTGCATGTTTTGATTTTGCACCTGTAAGCATGTTTTGAAGTCTTTTGTGCATATTTTCGATAATCATGTTTTCTAAAAATTTTGATCCCTCTCATGTAGTTTAAATTTTCGCATATATATTGTTGTTTATAAAATTTGTTTTATTGAGGGGGAGCTTAGAATTTTTTTCTAAAAAGCCTAAAGTTTTTTGTAAAGTTGTAACGCTTTGATAACAAAGGTTTCAAGATTCATTAAAGTTTTAAAATTTCGACATCATGCATTTTAAGATCTCTCGTATTAAATCTTCAACAATTCATCACAAGACTTTCAGTCTTTAAACAAATCTTACTTTTAAGTATTATTCATATAGTGAGGGGGAGCATGGAACTTCATCCAAATTGCATAATTTATTATAATTTTGATAATTTCTTCCATGAGCTTTTTAAAGTCAAGCATGAATGCATTTATGTTTAAATAATTTTTATGATCCTTCTCATGCATTTTATGTGAAATTTTGATTATATTAATTTAGGGGGAGTCATTGATAGATTTTTTAATTAGTTGAGACTCTTAAGATGTTTCTTAACAATTGGTGTCAAGTATGAAGTAACTTTAATTAGTATCTTGAAATTGTTTGCATGTTGTATATGACATTACAATGTTATTTTAATTTTTTATTAGTACCTTGTTTTTAATTATGTGTTGTTTCTTCTTATTGATGCCCTGTTCGTTTTGGATATTATTAACAATTACGATTATAGCCCTTATCTCGTTGTAATTGATCGTATAATTAATTGGCTTGCTTTGTTTTTATTAAAATTGTTATCAACGAGATGTTTTTCAATAATTTATGATTTTTGTAAACAAGTGGTATCTTGTTTTAAAAAATGGGTTTCGAATGACAAGAATAATTGGTATCAAGTTTTTTTCCTCTAGCATCTGATATCATGATTTTTAATAATTAGTATAGACATGTCTCATCTTCAGTATATTTGGTTTCAAGTGCATGATTTTTTTAGTTTAATCATTTTTTCAACAAAAATTTGTATCACCTTTTAACAACATTTTGTATCTATATTGATGGCTATTTGATTGTAGAACATTTCAATGAGATGTAGTTGTCTTTATCCCACTTTTTAATAAATATGTTATTTGAAGGATTTCGTGGTATGTTTTTATTCAGGGGGAGCATTAATTTGAAATATATGTTTTGAAGAGGACTAGTGTATCCTATTTGTATACTCCATAATTATTAGAATCAAATCTTTATAAAAAGGGGAGAATAGTAGATTTTATATATATTTGTGACAAATTTTATATTCATATTCAAGTTTTACATCTTTTTGTAATAGGTAGTATACTTTTTGCTTATTACAAAAAGGGGGAGAATGATAGAAGTGATATTAGAAAGGAGTAGAAAGGAGTCACAAGTTTTGTGATGTTTACATGTTTAAATGGTTTGAGTTTTATGTTACATGCTTCTAATATCACATAGTTTTTTCATCATCAAAAAGGGGGAGATTGTTGAACCAAGTGTTGGTTCCACCTTTGTTTTGATGATGACAAGGTACTTTTTACTAATATGTTTGTAGAGGTTGTTGTGTTTGTTTAGTGTTTGATGAATAAGTAATTAAGTTGGTAATTCGATGAAATTTGTATGACTTGTGTAAGTCATGAAATAATGTTTAATTAAAGGTTTAATTAATGAATAAATTGGTATTATTAATGATTTGATAAATTGGATGAATTGATTGTGTTAAGTTTATATAATTATGTAAAATGTGATTAAGTGTTATTTTGATATGTTTCATTGGGTTAAGATTTGATTTGGATTGATTGGGTTGAGATTGGGCCAAAGTGTGTTGATCCAGAAGAGGTCAGTCAACCGAATGAAGATAGTAAAGAGCATCGGCCAACCGAAGGCAAATTGGTCAACCGAACCTTAAGACCAGTCGACCGAATGAACAAATCACAAGGAAGGATCGATCGACTACATAGATGTACTAGTCGATCGAATAGGTAAAATTTCGAAGGTTAGTTGAACAAATGGTAAAGGTTGGTCAATTGAATACTACAGGTTGGCCTGTGAACATTGAAAAATAGATATATTTGCAACGGAATCAACAACTAATGGAAAGAACGTTGGGCAATGGCTAATTGAACTTGTGATATAAATAGATGTGTTGAGTGTTGTTTATGTATGAAAAAAGTACAAAAAATGTTTATACATTATTGTTGAGTGCTTTGGAGTTTATATGAGCTCTTAGTTATGATTATATATTTTTTTAGGGTTATTCTTGAGCCTTAAAAAAGAAGAGTGTGAGGTTCTCCTTTAACCTTAAAAAAGAGAGTATTGTGAGGTTATTCCTAAGCCTTATAAAAGGGAGAGTGAAAGGTTATTCTTGAGCCTATAAAAAGGATTATATTGTGAATTCTTATTGATTGCAATAAGAATAAAATCTCAACAGTGGTGTTGGGGACTTGATGTAGGTCAAGTAGATTGCACCAAACCAGAATAAATTGGTTGTGGTCCTTCTTCCCTTTCTCTTCTATTTTTTATGCATTTAATTTAATTTTTTAATTTATTTTTGTTATTTGATTTGTACAATTAAATTATTACTTAGCTTCCGAGTTTAATTGAAATTGATAAAAAGACTTAGGTTAATAATATTGAAAAGAATTTTTCACCCCCTCTTAGGTGCCTCCTAGGGCTAACAAAGAAGATATAAGCTTATTCCATCCACCAAACCTAAATTTAACAAGATAAAATACCAAGCTTGTATTTGAATTATTTTTTAAAAGAAAAGCATGAATTAAATAAGAAGAGCAAAGTTTTGTACAAGAAAAAGCAAAACCCAAGCCAGATGGCAACCAAACACAACAAACAAAGAGCCAAGACCCAAAAGACAAACTAGCACGCGTAAAGGCCGACACAACGACTACAAACCCAAAGGAAAACATAACACAAAATCCAGCTCCAAAAAAGGAGAAATCAACGCCGGATACTAATAGGTAGTGTTTTCCCTTACCTAATAAAGCATACCACAAGTGCAGACGTAAGGATTATAACTTGAGCACGAGTGATTTCACTAAGAAGAATGGAATAAGGGCATTTTTTCTTCCTAAAAATTCTTGTTTAAACTTGTTACCCACCCTCCTCCTTCTTACTTGCTTTATCATCTCTCAAATATGCCTCTTCCTTACACTTCTTCTCTTGCTTTTTTCCATACTAAGCAACCACATCTATCTTCATGCAAGTACTATTTTCCTTATGATCCTTCATTATCTTGCTCATTCTAAACTCAACCTGCTTGTCACCAATCCTAAAGACTAACTTTCCTTCATATAAAGCCACTAATTCCCTTCCAATATTCATGAATGATTGACCAAGAAACAATGGATGGTTTCTATCTTCCTCAAAATCTAACACTAGAAAATCTACTAGAATGATGAATTTATCAACTTTAAATGGCACATCCTCCACTACACTAGTTGTCTTCTTTATTGATTAGTCTACTAACTAAATGAGCATAGAAATTGGCTCCAAGTCACCTAGCCCTAATTTCATAAAAATAGATAAAGGTATCAAGTTAATACTTGCCCTAAATCATATAAACATTTAGAAAATTCCAAGTTACCAACAACACAAGGTATAATGAAACTCCCTAGATCTTGTAACTTGAATGGCATATAGGTAGTAAAGATAGAACTACAACCCTCTATTAGGCCACTATTTGGTTAGTAAAGATAGAACTACAACTCTCTATTAGGCCACTATTTGGTTATCTTCCCAACTCCTTTTGTTGGTTAGGATGTCCTTAAAAAACTTAGTATACTTGGGTATATTCTCCAATGCTTTCATAAATGACAAGTTAATTTAAAAATTTTTTAATTTCTCCAAGAACTGGGTAAATTATGCATCAATTTGATTCTTCTTAAGCCTTTGTGGAAAAGGAATATTTGGCATGTATGGGGAAAATGACATATAAGGTTTCTCCTCCTCTTTCTCTTCTTCTTTCTCTTGGCTTTCCTCCTTGGGGTTTTTGGTCTTCTCCTTGGTTTCCTCTAGTTGCTTGTCACTTCTTAGCTTGATAGCCTTTAATTACTTTATTAGATTAGACCATGTATTGCTTGGAAGGCTCCCTATAGTTCTTATATATAATACATTGGCAAGCTGCCCAACCTGAACCTCCAAATTATGGATTGAAGAAGCATGATATCATCCTTGTAATTTAATCGAAATTTGATTCTAGCCTCTTCTAAGTCTCATCTTGAGAACTTGGAATTGAGCACATCCATCAAAATGTCCATATTCATTTCTAGTGATCTAAGTCTATCTTATTGGAAGCTAGGTGGCCTTCTTTGGTCTCACATTGTTACCTAGATTGTTAATCCAAGAGAAATTTTGGTGGTTTTCCAACCCAAATTATAAGAATTAGAGTAAGGATTGTCACCTCTTCGTTGTACTTTCATGCAATTGACTTACCCCAGGCCATTAGTTTTCATCATGAAGCAATTGGCTATGCAATGACTATCTTATCTAAATAACTCTCATCTAAGTTTCATGGCTTTTACTGAAGAGGAAGATGTAAATTTTAAGTTATTCAATTGCCTGAAGAGGGTTGAGATTTATGTTTGAAAGGCTATCATTGAATTTATAGGTTTCATCCTCTTTTGCTCCTTTAAAGGTAATGGCCTATTCTTTTCCATTGTCCATAGGCGACTATTATTTTTCATCTTTTCCAGCAAATCATGAGCTCATCTATTATCATTTGCATCAAAGATCCCCCATTTGCTACATCTATTATACCTCTTGTTTGTGTAGTAATTCCATTATAAAATATTTGTAGTAGAAATTCACTTGGTAATTATCGTGGGGGCAGCTTCTTTTCATCTCCTTGAACTTTTTCCATGCCTCAAGTTGCTCTGCTGAAAATTTTTTATTTCCTTCATGATTTTGGTGGTCTTTGTCTGCAAAAAATACTTGGCTAGAAAGGCGTGTACTAGCTGATCCCATGTCATGAAATTTTTTGGATTCAAAGAGTTTAACCAAGCCTTGGCTCAGTCCTTAAGGGCAAAAGGGAACATCCTTATCTTCATATCATCTTCTGAGAGGCCATTGTATCTTAATGTATCGTAGATTTCTAAAAATTTGGCCGGATGGGCATTTGAATCTTCATTAACTAAATCATAGAATTGAATGTTCTTCTACAACATTTTAATAAAATCAGCTTAATCTCAAAATTATTAGCCTGTATTGGGGGTCTTATAATATCCTACTGATTAATATTGAAACCAGGCCTCATAAAGATCATAAGAGTTCTTTGAAGCTTGCCTTGATTCCTATATTCTGTCATTGTTCTTTCGATAGCTTCTTGGCACTTCACTCTTCGAAGTTTTCCTTTGTGCTTGGTGATTTCTGAAATTTTAGCATCCTGTAGCTTGCTTAAGCTCCTAGTTATTCTTGTTGTTTATGCACCTTAAATCACATAAGAAAAGTTTCAAAAACCTTTAAATCAAAAGAATCCAAATTAAATAAGATGTTAAAATTGCAATTCCTAGAAACATCGTCAAAACCTTATTTACTAGTTTTTGCTACACTATAAGTATACAAGTCGTAACTTATAGTGTAATATAGATATTGATTCCACGAGGATTGAATATGATCACCTAGAAATTCAAATTTCACTTTGATTAAGGTAAATCAAATTATTGTAGAAGCTGAAATTTTAAACTAAGCTAATGAAAAATGAATGAATTCAATCATAGAAGAAAGCAAAATAAGAAGATAATAATAGAATTAGAGGTTATTCCACCCTTATTTATCTTCCTTTTACGTTATTAATTTAATTTTGTTTTATCCTAGATATCTAATGGTTTGATTACCCTCATTCGAGAGCTAAACAATTAATCCCAATTGAAATACTTAAAAGTTGAATTATAACCTCTTAGTTCACATCACTACTCCTTAACATGCAATTAGATTTGAAGCATTCCTAAGGACAATCAAGAAGCAGTTAAGATCTCTCTTCAATCACTTGTTAATGTATTAATTATAGGTTCGTTATGCTACCAACTCTTGTTGCGCACCCTAAATCAAATAAATCAAACAATCTCTAGATTCTAAATGATTATAAACTCAACAATTATCACAAACAATCATTCATTAAATCATTAAGATAAATTTAGATTAAAAAATTCAAGAACAATACCTAAATTGGATTTAGAAGTCCATGACCATGTTTAAACAATCATTATTCATATTAAACATTAAAAATAAAGAAAAAGAAAGATAAACTAATGATCAAGATGAAGGCCCTCTTGCTGGAAAATATGGATAGCTTTTCTTGAATCTTGAATTCTCCTTTTTGATATTGTGTTTCTTGATGTTTTTCTCCTCCCAAAAACCTTCTTTTTTGTCATGGATTATCCTTAGTTTTATAATGGTGGCTGATAGGGTTTTTCCACGTCTTCCCCATCCAAAATATCATAGAAACCAACTTAAATACGTCATTTAACATCAGCTTTGCCAACTTTCATCTCTACTCGATCTTTTTGCTATAACTTTTTCTACAGACCTCCAATGATTATAAACTTTTATATTTAGGTTCCTCCCATTCTTTTCCTACTCCTTGTAAAATTTCATAAAAATCAAAGCTCTACAAGGGCAACTAATGCATCACCAAACTTACTTGTGGCAAAATTGGTGCTTGTTTAGATCACATTTGGTATCACTTTGGGTTTCTATTTTTAATTTTAATTTTTGTGTATGTGTATTTTTTTAGGTTTCTATGTTGTATTATATGTTGTTTTTTTCAGTTTCTATGCTATTTTTATTAGTTTCTATATTTATAAAAATAAGAAACGAAAACTGAAAACCAAAGTGAAAACAAACGAGACCTAAGCTTCTTGTGTTCTTCTCTCAATACATCCTTAATGACAGGTCATATGACCTTGAAAATTGGTGTAGAACTTAATCACTTATTCTTTAAGTCCTAAAATTGATCCCACACATCTTCTAACTCTAAAAGTGACTTAAAATGTTCCCTAACATTTTGCATAACATGAATAATTTTTCACAACAACATAAGCAACATCTTATTTAAGAATTAATCTAATATGCACGCAAATCATATGGAATCCTCTCAAACCTAAGATAATCATTATGAATCATGTCTAGAATATGTATAATTAAGGTGCTATCAACCATCATAATCGTAACTTACTAGGAAATCAATAATACCTAGTCACCTATGTTAATATCATGATGTAGGATGTGCTCATTAGACCATCATTTTACCCATTTTTTATATAGTTTAGAGTTGTTATCAGTGAAGTAGTCGTGAACTCATAAATAATAAAATACCTAACCTAATCTAACTATGTAGTTAGGGTAAATCAGTTTCGATCCTATAGAGAGCTAAGGTGTACTAATATTTATAATGTTGTAAAGAAAAACAAAAAAAAAACCCTTGGACGTGAAGAGAACTAACATACTAAGAAGCAATGAAAACAACAAAAAGGAAAAGCACAATAAACAAACAACAATGAAAAATAAATGGGTAAAAGGTATCATTGGGATTCTAGGATACTTATTAATCCTTGAATTTAGATAAAAGGATGTTTTTAGGTATGGTGTTAGCCTATAGATTCGAACAAGCTCTCAAGCCCTCAGTTCCTCTAATTTAGGTAAATCTAACAAGCTCTAAAAATGTCCTATCTTTACTATAACTTAGAAAAAGCAATCTAAATTTAATAGTGAAGACACCTTAGGTACTAACAAATGCAACAAACCTAATGCTACTTTTGGAAATCGCTAAGGACAATTACATAGCACATGCTCAATCCTAGCATTTATGATCTCCTTTAATGGCATCCCATCATCTTGTGGTGGCGATGTTGGAGGTGGAATCATCAATTGACACTGTGACTGACTTTGATAATATGGTGGTGGAGAACTGAATCCATATTGGTTACTCCCATTTGAATAGTAAGGATGATCCTCCTAGTCCAAATGGTAAATCAAAGTGCAAAGATCATACCATCCTTGTTGCAGCTCTTGGGAACAACCAAGTCCATCAAACTACAACTCAACCTATAAGGAAGGGCAGATATTAATATAATGACCTAAAAATAAACAAAAATTACATACTTTCATGTCAATTGTATCTATCACTACGTGCTAAACTAAGGATGTGAGATTTGTTATCTACTGTTCCAACCTTAAGATAGTAGCTAACTCAAACTCATCATTAATATAAGAATTAATGGATGAAGGAACATAATAAAAAGAACATTGAAAATAAGCCATTACCTAAAAAAGCTATAAAGCATAAACAAATAGAACACAAAGGTGACACAAATTTAACAAAAAGAAAAAGAAAGACAATACAAGAAATAACAAATAGCACACACATCAAATCCCCAACAATGACGCCAAAAATTTGGTGAGGTCATTGTGAACTCCAAAATAGTAAAATACCTAACCTAACCTAACTATGTAGTTAAGGTAAGTAAAGGTCGATACCATAGAGAGTGATTGTGGTCAGCCATACACAAAATTAGCTTAAATTGATCTATCTTTTAAACCCACAAAATAACCATTAATTTAAGACCAACTTTTTAATAAGTACACCAGTTGCAACAAGTATAGAGGAGTATATTTAAGACTCAGAGTATCGATTCTATGAAGAAGTGGGTATATGATTGTAAGTACTAAATCATTCGGATTATAATTATCTAGAGGATTAAAAATTTTGAAATTTATAAAATAAATGCTACAAGAAAACTAAAACCTAGAAAGCTTCAATCTTTTGTAAAAGAGTTTAAGGTTTCTTTTCCTAATTTATTCAGTTATAGATTTGGTGGTTGATGATTCAATTGATGGATCTATGATGCTTAATCTAGGGTATCTTCTCTAAATCAAGACAACACTATGGTTAAGACACTAGCTTATCTCTATTGGACATATCCTGAGGTTTGGTTATGCCTCAGACTTAGGTAATAGGCTTAAAGCTTAGGAAGTCTAATCCTAAACTTCCCTAATTCAAGTCTAGCACCCTCATGATTAACCAAGTCTTTGGTTATTTCACTTATTTAAACCATGTTATTTATTGATTTTTCTAATAACCTAAGTAGAGATTGTCAGATCCTAGATTATCTTATGGCAATATCCTAAGTGATCAATTCAGTACAAGCATTAAATATTCAATAAATAAATATTAATTCACTAATAATGCATTAACAATTAACTACCACAATTAATCATCCATAAACACAATTAACAACTCAACTAAATTGAAAATTAACATTAAGCACAAAAATTAATCAAAGATCACAAAATAATGAACTTAAGCAACAATGCTTTAATTAATTCAAAATAACAAAAATAATACACGAAATTAATAGTTTAGGATGAACTAAATCACATCCTCAAATGGTTATCTAACTTTGAATAATGTGATTAAAACTGCTGGAATCCCCAAACAACCTAAAATTTTAAATTACAAAAGATTGAAAAGAAAAACAACCTAGAAACTACTTAATTTGAAAACTAACTAAACTAAAATGTTTTTTTATCCTAAAACTGATGCTTAGATGTCTAGGAGAGGTCCCTTTATATAAGGGAGGTTCAATTGCAAGTGGAGGAAGATGACAACCATAAGATTTGAAGATTCAATTCAAGAATTTCATCTGTCTTCCTTCGACATCAGGATAATTGTGTGCACAATGGCACCGTTGATGAATGCTGGACCGTTATGCACACTGAACTCATCAGCGACACCTTACTCATCCATCAACATGACCCTGGGATGGTGCCGTGGATGGTCTGGAATAAGGTATTTTCTTTCAATTTTTGCTCTAATCTCCATCTTCATGCTCTAATCTGTAATTTAAATATTTCTAAACATAAATTAAACATTTAAGCACATAAATAAAGATACATTTACATCAATTAACAACTAAAAACACTACAAATTTAATTCTTAATAGAGAGTTAGGGTGTAGTGCTATTTCTAGTGTTGTAAAAAAAACAAAAATAAAAAACCCATGGATGCAAAGAGAACTAATATACTAAGTAGCAATGAAAACAATAAAAGGACAAACATAATAAATAAATAACAATGACAAAGAAATGGATCAAACGTATCATCGAGATTCTATATAACTATTGATCCTTGAATTTAAATAAAAGGCTGTTCTAGCTATTGTGTTAGATTATAGGTTCAAACAAACTCTCAAACTCTCTGTTCCTCTAACTTAGGTAAATCTAATAAGTTCTACAAATGCCCCTATCTTCAGTATAACTTAGATCAAACTCTCTAAATTTAATAGTGAAGATGCCTTAAGTACTAAGGAATGACCAACTTAGACCATTAACTCATAAGCTCAGAAAATGTAATATAAAGGTATAGAACCCTAGATTAGTTAGTTAAGTATCCTAATAAATCCAACTAATATATTGCTACTTTCAGAAATCACTAAGGATAATTACGTATCATATGCTTAATCCTAGCATTTTAATTAGGAAATTACCTAAAGGATAATCAAGCCTAAATATATACCTAATTCATGTCATTTATCTAAAGTTCCAAACCAACCTAAGCTTAAAACACTAAATCAATTTAAACAAACTCCATTCTTACAATTGATTATCCTTTATCCTTCCTATACCTTCAAACCCTTAAGAAACTAGCTACACATAACTAAATTAAGCAAAAAAAAACAAACTAAATAAATAAAAACCCATCCTTAATTAAGTTAAACTAAGGCTTGAAAATTAAAAACACCAAAGGAAAACACCATTTAATACTTAAACTAAAACAAACACAAATTATTTAAACTAATAATCAATTAATTAAAACTTAATTCAACTAAACTAAAACTAATACTTTAAATAAAAATTTCAATACCTAAACATTGAACAAACATTAACATTAAGTGAATGAAATCATAAGAACAAGTATAAACACTAATTACAAAACATAAATTAACAAAATACATCAAGAATAAATGAAAACACATGAAATAAAACTTCATTCAACTTAATATTTGGTAAAGACAAAACTAATAACAATAAAATCAAATGTTTTAACAAAAGAAATAAAAAGCATTAAACTTATAAACTAAAATTAAACTATATCATTCGGTTAACAACGATGTAAAACATTTGAAGGTAAAAGACACAATTACAACTAATAAAATAAATGTATAAAATAAATAAAAATAAATAAAAATAAATAAAAAGGAAGCTCCTAAAGAAGACACTGCACGCATCCCTCGACCAAGAGAAGCTTATCCATTTCATATTTGTTGTCCACTTGTTTGCAAGAGAGTTTCTCAACTCAAGCCGTCATTGTTGACCATAAGAGCTTCTCCTCTTTTATTTAGCTCCAAACTCCAAGCCAATAGCTCTCTCTTAGTCTTTTTGTGTTGCCCACTCCCCATCCATGGAAAACTTGGCTTTTATGTTTTTATTTCCTTTAGGGCTCAATCAAAATGCTGGCGTCTCTAAGGTCCACATGTTGGTGTTTTAAGCTTCCTACCTTTAATGATGAGATTTTGTTTTGCTTGTTTTTCTCTCCAATTAAATGGCTAGCTTCTTAAACCTGCAGAGTGTTCTCTCTGGCATCATTTCTACCTCCCTTGAGCAGTAATGTTGCATGCTTCCAAGGTTTTTGTTTTTAAGTACCTTGGAATGCATTTTTTTCCAAGTTAGTAAGAGCTTCCCTATCATTCTTTTAAGATTTCCTTTTAAAAGCCTCCTCTTTTCAATTTAAGTAAGCTCCACTCTTAAATGCTTTAGCTTCTTATTTATTTTGCTCTTTTGTCTTCTAAACTTCATACTTTTAATTTGTATTTGTGTTCTATCATTACATCTACATGAAATTTTCAAAAGAACACAAATTAAGTATTTAAATACAAAAATATGATTGAAATGACAATAAAATGCATATGAAAATTCAATATATTTCAATCCTATCAGTTATCTATATTGAATTTGAACCCTTCCAATTCATTTAATTGCAACAATCATTGTTCACCTATACATTGTGAGATAAATTTCAAAATTTTAATTACTTAATAAACTATATGGTCTAGCTCCACCAAAAAGTGATAAGATTTACTAAACACTAACATAAAAGGATGTTTTAAAGGTAGTTTGATGCATCCAAAGTGCATCATCTAACATTATAGACCAATCTTGCCTTAATGAACTAACAGTTTTTTAATTAAAAAATTAATCTAATAATTGGAAACTTTAACTTGATCATTAGTTTAAGTGATGGGGTGGTAATCTTATGGGTAATACCATATTTAGTCAAAAAGTGTGAAATTGTTTATTGCAAAAATAAGAACCAAAATTGAAATAGTGTCTTTAACAAGTATTTCATTCAAGGGTTTAGCAATCTTAAAAAAAATCCTAAATAAATTCCCTATATGCCCTAAAACATCTTTAACAAAAAATTCAGTCATGGGTCTAGCATTCTTAGAAAAATTATTAATAAATCTCTGATAGAATCTAATATTCCCTTTAAATCTTATAATTGTTCATACTGAATTAGGGGGAGGGAATTATGCAACTACCTCTATCTTAGCTGAATCTACCCTAATGCCTCCGTTCAAAATTTATGCCTTAAAACAATATACTCTTGCTCCTTGAAATGAAATTTATCCTAATTCAAAACTAGATTTTCCTGCTCACATCTTTTTAATAACTTCTCTAAATTATCCAAGCATTTATCTACTAAAGTACCAAAAACAAAGAAGTCATCTATAAAAATCTCAATGCAAGTTTCTATCATGTTAGAAACAATTATTATCATACAATATTGAAAAGTGGTTGGAGCATTACGTAAGCCAAAAGACCTTCTATATATAAAATGGCAAGGAAAAGTGGCCTTTTTCTTAGTCCTCTAGTGTGCTATGATAATTTGTAGATACCAAGAATGCCCATCAAGGCACAATGATAACTATGTCTAGCTATCATCTCTATGTCTTGATTTATTTTAAAGGAAGTGATAGTAAAAGAAAGTGATCTTTATAGGTTCCTTATTTAACGTCCTATAATCAATACACATTCCCTAACTCGTAATCTTCCTAGTGGCTTTTAATTCATTTTATTAATTAGTCATGATATTAGTACCTCCTTTCATAGGTACCACTTGTAAAAAGTGTACCTATATATAATAAAAGATAGGAAATATAACACCTACATCCAAGAGCTTGTCTACCTCATTCTTAACCATGTCCTTTATATTTGGATTCAACTAATGTTAAGGTTGTACTAATGGCTTACTACTTTCTTCCATGAAAATCCTGTCGGTACATAAGGAAGGGTAAGCCCCTTTATGTCAAGTATTCTCCATCCTAAAGAACCTTTATACTCCCTTAATGTTCTCTATGGTATCTATCAATGGAAAAGAAATAATATTATGTAAATGCAAAGGAGGATCTAGAAAGACATACTTCTAATGAGATGGGAGAGGTTTGAGCTTAATAGTAGAAGGATCTTTAATGGATGGCTTTAGGAGGAGCTTCCTTGATCTCTTTAAAAATTCATGTATTCTTGATTGAATCTAATTCAATGACTTTACCCATGCACTTTAAGAACTTATTTTTCATCTACATCCAAATTATATGAGTGTGTCAATGCCTTTTGTAATATATCTGCATAGAGAATAAAATAAGGGTTACTTTTATAAGTTTATTATCAATGAACTCACAAGAGTATATAAGGTAAAAGGGTGCTTAATTACTTCAAACACATTGAAAACCACTTCCATATCCTGAAGTCTTAGGATGAGTTTCCATCCGTGCACATCAATGATAGTTCTTATAGTTGCTATAAAGGTCTTCTTGAGATGATGAGGACATTATGGTCTTCCTTATAACTAAGACAAAAAAATCTACTAAACATGAACTTTTTAATCTCCATTAGCACATCTTCTATGATTCTTCATGGATAAGTAATAGAGTGATTTATATGCTATAATGGGAGTGTAGTTAGTTTTGGCTTCTCTAAACCTAGCTTCTAAAAAATAGATAGAGGCATAAAATTAGTACTAACTCCTATATCCATCAAAGTCCTATATATTTGTAAGTTACAATAGTGCAAAGGATGGTAGAACTCCCTAGACCTTTTAGCTTAGGTGATAACTTTCTCAACAAAATGACATAGCTCCCCTTGTTGTGCTTCATCATCTTATACTCCTCTAACTTTCATTTTTTTCTAAGTAAAATCCATTAAAAACTTCATGTAATTGAGCATTTGAGCAAG
>JAOXYD010233393.1:0-17782 GCA_028565735.1 Pinacopodium congolense
ATTGATGGAATGTAATGGTTGTGCTTAATTTGCTTGAGGATAAGCAAAGGTTTAAGTATGGGGAAGTTGATAAGTGTATTTTTATACTATGCCAATTTCTTTCCTAATTGTACAAAAACAATTTTCACATAAGGTTTTAGTAAAAATATCCGCTAATTGATGTAAAGTATAAAAAAACTCGAGTTTTATAGCATCATTTTAAATATGATCTGTAATGAAATGATAACAAATTTTGGTATGCTTAGTCTTAGAATGTTGAATGGGATTCTTAGTTAAGCAAATAGTGCTTATATTATCACATCTTATCGAAACTTTTTTAAGCTCTAAGCCATAGTCACTAAGTTGTTGATCAAGAATTTGAGTGAAAAAACTGTTGACGGCTACATTCTCAACTTCTGTCATAGATAATGCAATAAAATTTTGTTTTTTATAAAACCATAAAACTAATACATTACCTAAGACATGACATGAATCAGATGTACTTTTTCCATACAATAAACTTCATACATAATTAGCATCTGAATAACCAACCAAATCTAAACATGCATTCTTAGGATACTAAAGTCCTAAATGCAATGTACAACTCTAATATTGCAAAATTAATTTAACAACTAATAGACGAGATTCTCTAGGTGAAGATTGAAAAGGAGCACATAGAAAAATGCTAAACATATTATCGGATCTACTATCAGTTAGATACAATAGGCTATCGATCATACCTCATTATTTCTTATCATCTTGATCCTTATTTAATTTTTTAGAGGTGCTTATAGGAGTGCTTAGTGGTTTTGTTTGATCCATGCCAAATCGTTAAAGTAATTCCCTTATGTACTTGGCTTGATTAATAAAGATGACATCCTTCATTTTCTTGATTTAAAGATTGAGAAAAAATTTAACTCTCCCATCATGCTTGTTTCGGACTCCTTACTCATACACTTAACAAGCTTTTGACATAACCGTTCATTAGTTGCACTGAAAATAATGTCATCCACATAAACAATTAATAAATTCTTTTTGTCTTCCTTAATGAACAATGTGGTATCAACTTTCCCTTTTTCAAAACTGTTTTCAAGCAAAAATGCACTTAGCTTATCATACCATGCTCTAGGTGCTTGTTTTAAATCATATAATGCTTTAGATAATTTAAAAGCATGTTCTGGTGCATCATGTATTTTAAAACTGGGGGGGGGGGTTTGCTCAACATAAACTTATTCTTGTATAAAATTGTTTAAGAAGGTGCTTTTAACATCAAATTGAAACAATTTAAAACCCATATGCAATGAAAATGCAAGTAAGAGTCTAATGATTTCTAATCTGGTTATAGAGGTAAATGTTTCATCGCAACCTATTCCTTCTTCTTAGTTGTATCCATTTGCCACTAATCTTGCCTTGTTTCTAACTATATTCCTTGTTCATATAATTTGTTCTCAAATACCTATTTCGTCCATATTATTAGATGATCTTTAGGTCTAGATACTAGGGTCCAAACTTTATTTCTTTTAAATTAGTTAAATTCTTCATTCATAGCTAAACTCTAACTTTTATCATCTAAGGCTTCTTTAATAGTTCTATGTTTAATCTTAGAAATAAATGAAAGATGAGATAAATTAAAGTGAGAGTGAGTAGCTATCTCTTGGTGGATATCATTTATTACTTAATCGGAAGAATGATCCTTCTTGTATCTGCAATCTCTTGCTAGTTCATCATCCCTTCTTTCATCACTTGTTTTAACAATTTGTTTTTGAGACGATTGTCTTTCTTCTTTAAGTGTTATGTATTCTAAGCTCTTCAATAATTTTGTACCATCATTCTCAAATAAACCTTTTCTTTCAAAATTGTTAATCTCATCAAATACAACATTTATGGCTTCTTCTATAACATGAGTGCTTTTGCTAAAAACACTATACACTTTACTAGACAATGAGTAACTTAAGAAAATACCTTCATTTGTTTTAGAATCAATTTACCCAAATTATCTTTAGTATTCAAGATATAAAATTTGCAACCAAACACCTTAAAGTGACTAATCTTAGGATTTTTATAGTTCAAAATTTCATAAGGTGTTTTATCTACTTTCTATCTTATGTTTACTCTATTTAGGACATGACATGCACATGCAATTGGTTTAGCCCAAAAGTATTTAGGTAAATCATACTCATTAATCATTGTTCGAGTCATTTCTTAAAAAGACCTATTCTTTTTTTCTACTACACCATTTGGTTATGGTGCCTTAGGTGTAGAAACATTATGAGAAATACCATGATCATCATAAAAATATTCAAACATGTCATTGTTGAATTCTCTAACATGCTCACTACTAATAAATGTAATAACTAAGGATTTTTAATTTTGTATTTTCGTTGCAAAACTCACAAATTATTAAAAACATTCATCTTTTATACTTAAAAACAATGCCCATGTAAATCTACAAAAATCATCAACTATAATAAATGCATATGCCTTGCCACCTAAACTAGCTACTCTAGTAGGATCGAATAAATCCATACGGAGGAGTTCAAGAGATCCAAATGAGGTTACCAACTTTTTTCTTTGAAAATAAATTCACACTTGTTTTTTCATTTGGCATGCTCCATATACTTTGTCCTTTATGTATTTCATACTTGGGAGACCTCTCATAGGTTGCTTTGTGTCTAGTTTTGACAAGAGATCTAGGCTTGCATGTCAGAGATGCCTGTGCCATGTCTATGCGAACTCACTTAAAGAAATCAAACACTTATTTTCAAGGTTAGTTACATCGTATAAATCAACAATGTTTATATTTCCTTTTCTTTTTCCTAAGAAAAGGTTCTTTCATCTTTTATTTTTGAAACAATAAATTCATCTCCTGTAAAACATGCTTTATAGTTTTTATCACCTAATTTATTTACACTTAACAAGTTATGCTTTAATCCTTCAACAAGTAAGACATTATCAATTAATGGGCAATTATCCTTACCAACTTTTCCAATGTCAATTACTTTACCCTTGGCATTATCACCGAATGTAAAGAGCCCTCCATATTTTCTTTTAAAGGTGATGAATTGTGAAGGGTTGTTGGGCATGTGTCGAGAGCATCCACTATCAAGATACTACTTGTCTCTTATTTTGACGACCTACAAAATAGAAATCGTGTAAATTTAGGTACCCATCTCATTTTTGGGTCCTTAAATGTTAGTAACATACTTGGTTCATCTTTTTAGCAATAATAACTTATATAATCTATCATAATTTAAGGTAATACGAGCAGTCATAATAGAGGAAAATAAGGTTTTAACACTTCTGTGAAGAACTACAACAGATAAGAAAGAGGGGATAAAAGGCGAGAGCATGAAGAAAGAAAGAGAAAAAGGAGAAGCTATCAGGTATGAAAAATAAAAAAGAACCTCATTAGAGTATCGATTGATTGAACTATGCAAATCAATCTATATACCTTTATTAGGTTGATTTGTAAACTCGTTCAGTCAACTAAACTGAAGCAAATAGAACTGTTCAAGTTTCTAAAAAAAGAGAAAAACAAGGTTAGCTCTTAGTCAAAAAATTCGTAAAAAGACATGTTTAGATAAAAAAAAGTCAAATGTAAAGAAAATTTACCAAATCATTAGAACCCAAATCATTTTTATCTTTTGAGCATTATACTTTCATCTCTATATGATAAAGTACTTAAATGATCATAGGAAAAATAATAAACATGACGATAATATTTGTAATAAGAGAAAAGGAGTATATGCATTCTTAGCCTAAAGTCATTATAAACTTTGTAAAAACCTTGTCTAGGTTGAAAAAACATTTTCTATCCTGCATCTTACTTTGATAAAATCTCTTAGGCCTTATAGTATATATAAATGCATAATGTCAAGTTTGAGGTCTACTGGATGTAATATGAACATTTTTAAGAGAACTTTCATCTTCTAATTTCTTTCCCTTAACTAAAATTGTTTTGTTAGTAAAAGCTCCAATGTTATATCCTAATCCATATTTATCATTTCCTACTTTTTGAACACTTAATAAAGTTCTAATTTTTCTTTTCCCTTGGTAAATTTTGCAAGATATTCTTTAACGGATTCAAATTCTTTCTTTAAGGTTCTATTGTCATCAACATAGTCATCATTGTCTTTGCTAACTGAATTTAAGTCTTTCCTAAGACTTTCATTTTCCAATTTACATGCATCCAATTCTTCTATATTTTTCTTATGCTTATCATTCTTGAACAATTCTTGTATATGTTCCAATACTTCATCATAAAAGTAATCACCTTCATATTAATCCTCACTAAGAGAGGACAATACCTTGTTGTATGCTATGAAGTACATGCTGACTACTTCCTCTCCTTCAGAGTTGCTTGCCTCAGACCATAAGACTTTCAATGTTTTCTTTTTCTTTGGGTCTCTCCTATCCTTTTTCCATCCCTTCTTTTCTTTCCTTTCATTTTTTTTCTTCTTCTTCTTATAGGTGTGGGCATTGTGATCTTAAGTGGCATTTTTCACTACATTCAAAGCATGTTATATTGGATAATTTATTCTTATAGAAAGACGTACCTTTTCTACACATTAATGATTTTCTCATGAACTTCTTTAATCTTCTTATGATACGGGACTAGTTCCTCATTCTCGCTCTCAAGTGATGATTCTTCATTGTCACTTTCCTCCTTTTTAAATATTTCAAAGGCTACATTCTTTCTTTTTGATATATTTATCTCTTTTTAAGTGTTCTTCATCCTCATCTCATATCTTAGTAGTGAGCCAATAATTTCGTTGAGAGGGAAAGCATTGTGGTCTTTTACTTCTTAAATTTCTATCATGTTTGCTTCCAACGACTTTGACAGAGACATGAGAATTTTCCTAACAAACTCAACATTAGTATAGGTCTTAACCTAGACTTTTTAGAGCACTTATGATATTATTAAAATGAGCATATATAGTGGAAATTTTTTCATCATGCAACATTAAAAGAAGTTTGTACTCATGAGTAAACATGCCTATTTTAGTTTTTTCACTTGATTTGTGCCTTCATGAGTGATTTTTAAAGTTCACAAAATATCATAAGCAGTTCACACATAGAAATCCTATTACATTCTTCCATATTCCAAGCATAGTATAAAATATGATTGGCCTTAAAATTTAAGGATATCGATTTCTTTTCCTTAATGTTGCATTTATTTTCTTTCTTTAGCATTAGTTCGTTACCTAAAAATATGGTAGGGAAAATTGTTTTGTGTGATGCCATAATCCATAAATCAGTATTTTCACCCATCAAAGTGCATCTCATCCTATTCTTTCAATACAAATAATTTTTTTCCATTGAAGAAGGAAGTTGTATGAGGATTATGGCCTTCTAAGCTAAATGAGGGAGCTATGGAATTCATAAATAGTGCCATAAAATCTTTTCTTGCTAATCTATTGGAATTAAAATTTTATGTGAGACCTACATTTTGATACCAATTGTTAGTTCTATATGGGACCTAAGAGGAGGTGAATTAGGTGATAAATGTTCTTTTGCAAATAAAAAAAATGTTATCAAAATTGAGGAAAGATAAACAAAAATTATTAGAATACATAAACAAGATGAAGTAGATACGTAAGGTTAAGAAGAATAAGGAAGAAATACACCAAAAATTTAGGTTACAACTTACTTAATTACAATCTCCTTTTGTGGTTCAAGGATAACCTTCTCTCATTCTTTTTCTAAGGTTTAAGAATAATCTCACCTAATCACACTGAAGAGTTTTTCACTAAGAAATCACTTTGATATGCTAAAAAGAGCTTTCAATACTTGATACACAATTCTTGATGGATACATAGAGACAACGCTGACTCAATTTCACACACTCGATGAACATTAAAAAGGCTTAACAAACTTCTAAAAATTGCTCATATAACTTAGAATGCTTCGATTTTTTATCCTCATGCTAATTACATATATTTTTACGCGTAATCCTTATCAATTAGTCATTTTAATGGATCCTCAACGATCATCTGCATTAATTGCTTATTAATGTTGTAAAAATATGACCATTCCTAATCTTCTGCTCATTATTCTTATCACTCTATTGTCTGATTAGTAGTGTATAGTTAATCAGTGTTAAGTCGGTTGGCCGTTCCCCAGTAAACCATATCAACTGACTTGTACGAGTATTTACTCCTGTGTCATTCTGCATACATCCTTCATCTTTGCTCCTCGGCCAATCTTCATACATTCTTTAACTTTACTTCTTTGTCAGTATTCATAAATTATAATTAAGTCTCAAAACTCGAAATATAACTTTTTTTCTTCTAAAATACGTATCCTTTAAAACACTTAATCATAAATATTAGTAATAAAGTGGTTTTGTCATCAATAAAATAAGGTGAAACTAGCCTTGGTTCAATAAATATTATAAACAAAACATAAACATTACATCAAACTAATAATAAACTCCTCCTAAATATCTCAAGATCAAGGAATAATAATCCATCACACATTCTCAACTTTAAATTCAATACCATTTTCACAATCAAACTTTAAGAACAAACTTCGTAATTATATAATTTCAATGTAAAACACTATCAGCCTCAGAATTTATGCATTAAAAATATGTAACAAGAAGGGTATACTTCCCATATAGAAAACATAATTTCACATGTGTATTTAACAATATAATATCATATAGTTCTCTCTTTTTTTTTTAGAATCACCAAAAGGGGTTACCAATAATACATGAAAACATATAAAACTTCAAGCAATATGTCTAACCATATGGCATGAGATAACACCAAATGCTAGGTAATGAAATCACTCTAAACATATTAGAAGAAGAGAGCTATAAATCAAAATCCTTCAAATGAAGGAGTCATAACATAAATGAGGAAAAATAGTACTTCAGGAGCATAAAAAATACATAAAAATAAACAAAAAACAATAGAGAGCTCTATGGGTGTGCTGATGAAGATAGAGAAGGAAGTTGAGAGAGAATCTTACGAAGTAAGGTATTAAGCTCCTCCATCTTATTCATCAGAATCAGCAGTGTAAGAGGCTTGAGGAGGCTAGGAAATTATAGGAGCAGGTCCAACAGATGTGCCCTCATTGTCAAGGTGAATAGACATAATGCTACTCAAGGAAAGAGTAACATTGTCATCAACTGGAAGAACAAGAGTAGTGGAGCGCTGTTTTCATTGACTAGGTTGAGTCATATGACCGTAAACAATTTGAAAGCCCTTGTGCTTGAGAGAATTTTGATAAAAAAAGGAGTAAGAATTAAAGTCATCTCCCATGAGAGGGATATGAAAGTGTTGGAAGATGTGATAAAAAATAAGAGAATAGGGAATGTGCTGACCGCTTTTCTTAGAATAGAAAAAATGGATTATATTATGCAAGATGAAATCACCCAAGTGGTTTTTCTCATCAAGCATGAGCGTTGAAAGAAACCAAGGATCATCATATCCTATGCCATTGTAATGACCACTAGATGAAAGGAAGTTGTATTTATTAAACAAATATTTATTAAACAAATGGTGAACCTTAAGGATAACGCTCAAGTTCCTTACATCACTTAATTTTTCTATAATACCTTTCTCACTTTCAAATTCAAAATTTTTTTGGACTCTCTTGGCTAAGGTTTGAGGGGCATCACTAAACTTAGACATACAATCATAATGAGAAAAGATAGGAGGGATAAGAATTCCAAGAATGGTATTAGTTAGATCTATAGTGAGATGAATGGAAATATTTTCTCCTTTGGACAAAAGGATATACTAATCATTTTCCTTGACTTCTCTAAGGTTATAGTAGAAAAGTTTTATAGTAGTTGGACAAGTCTTAGAAGAAAAAGTAAGGAGAGTCTCCCACCCTTGATCAAGAAAGAATTATACTAGTCTATTTTCCTAAATAAATCTAATTAGATAGGAGAAATAACACGGTCGCAAAGTTTTTAAGGGAATACTCTTGAAATTGATTAGAGTCAACATCAAGGTAGTAATCCTCTTGACTAACTCGAGATCTCCTACTCCTAGAAGTACTATCACCTTGGGTTCTAACCATAATGGGATTTAAAAAGACTTAATAAAAGCTTAAATAGAAAAGAGTATAGATATAGCAAACAAACTCTTAAGGGGGCTTTAAAAGTGGACAAGTTGCATGAGTTATGTCCATGATAGAGGGTCCATAACACAACCTGTAGACTATAAAAGAAAATCATACACATGACTAAAAGCACAAAAACTTTTCTAAGATGCCTCTATATGCATTATATGCATTATAACAGCTTTAAACTAAGTAGAACTTAATTAGAAGGATTAAAAGAAGACAACTGAAAAAGAAAATTGAACAATTCCTTTCTAAACTAACAAATTGTTAAACATTATTCCAAGCATGGGTTTAAAAAGTATTGAAAGAAAACAATTTCTGAAAGGCAAAGGCTCCTATAAACCTAATTTCATAAAATCAACAAAAAAAATCAAATAATTTGTCCAAAACTTCATCAAATTCAAAATATTATATTTGAAAATTTGGGACAACTATCCATTAATAGATGAAATTGTTTGATCAAAAACCTTAAATAGACTTCTGATTAAGATATCTAAAAATCAATTATTTTGACTAAAAATTTGGATAAACATTAGCAACTACATCTAAAACAGAAATTTGGCACAATTGAGTGAAATTGAATAGGAAATTACCTTATTTTAACATTCAATTGAATTTTTAAAAGAAAAATTTCACCAAAAATTAATTAATTTGTCTAAAAAATCAAATAACCCCTAAACATCAAAAGTGAATTTAGGGAAAACCAAGATTGGGAAAAAATGGATACAATTGACTAAACAAAAACCTTAATTGAGCATATAAGTTTTCAGATGATCAATTTTATGAAAGTCACATAATTTGGCCAGAAATTCATATAAAGGCTAGAATTTGATTATGAAACTAGGGTAAATAGAAATTGAAGACATAAAACTGCAATTGAATGGCCTAATGCTTTAATTATGTTCCTAATTGTAAGAAAATGTAGCCAATTTTGTCTAATTACTCAATTCAAATAAAAAAAACCAATTTTGTAAACCCTAAAACTTATGAATCTAAAATTTTGAATAGATTGGATGAAATTGAAATCAATTGTTAGAAGGAAATTGCTTGGGATGTTACCAGAAGTAAGAAGACATCTTGAGGTGCTTGAAAAACTTCACCAGAGATGGAGAACATGACAGCGATAGTGGCAACGGTGAGAGGGAGTTCTTGAAGGAAGGAAACTTTTTTGGGTTTGGTGGAGGTAAGAAGGATACAAAGAATGCCTTAGGATGCCTAAAAAATGGTTTTAGAGGCCTAAAAAAATTGAGGAGAAAGGAGAAGCTTTGGGGGCAATAACAATAGCAGAGGTGCAAGAAGAAGGGAGAAGAAAAAATAAGCAAAAAAATGGTGGAGAGGTATGAAAAAAGTGACTATTTTAAACATTTATTGATCGAACTCTTATGGCCGAACTATTAGCATCGATTGACCGAACAAGCTAAAATGCACATGCACAGAACTTTTAATCTATAGGAAATAAAAAACAATTCATAAACAAGGCAGATACTTAATTAATAAAATTTGATTCATTTATATTTTCATTTTGAAAAGCTAATATTTAAACAATTTATAGAAATTATTCTTTCACGTATACTTGTTCGTAAGCAATATTATAATACCTTCAATTTTGAGTTTTGCTATTTCTAATGAATTTTTCACTTGGTTCAATAATGGTGAGTTATTACTTTTGAAGGTACCAATACAAAAAAAAATTTAACAAACTTTTGGTACACATATCATTTTGGGTCCTTAAATATTAGTTTTGTACCTATCACAACCACGGGACAGTACATTCACATTTCTTAATCGATCATAACAAAAATATTTAATATGACCATACCTTTCAAAATATGAGCAAAATAATGAAGTGAATGATTTATATGCATTTCTAGGTTTATAATCATGATAGAACCTTTATTGAAAGCTTTGTCTTGGTTGGATAAAAATTCTTTTATGATGCACATGACTTCTAGATTTTTTAATGCATGATGCCTTGTTTGGGTTCTACTTTGTGAAATATTTTGAATGAACTTACGACTTTCATCTTCCATATTCTTTCCCTTTATGAAAACGGTCTTGCTGGATGATGCTGCATTGTCATATCCTAAACCATGTTTATCATTTCCAAATTTTTGAACACTTAGCATGGTGTCTAATTTTTCTTTTCCCCTAGTAAATTTTACAAGCGATTCTTTAAGGGATCCAACTTCTTTATTTAAAGAAATATTTTTATTTATGAATTCATTTTTATATTTGTTAATTAAATCTAAATCTTTTCTAAATCCTTCATTTTCTAATTTATATTCATCAATTATTTTCATGGATTCCTCATTTTTATCATGCAGTTTCTTCTTTTTCTTAGCTAAATCTTCTATAAATTCTAAGAGTTCCTCATACGTATATGAAACTTCACATTCATCATTTGGACAAAAACAATTACCTTGTTGTGAGCTCTAAAGCACATGTTTGTAACTTCTTCCTTTTTTAAGTCACTTGATTTAGACCATGCCTTTTTTAAAGCTTTTTTTCTTGAAGGCCTTCTTTTCTTTCTTGTCCCTCTTTTCTTTCTTTTTATCTTCTTGAAGGAGTAGGTAATCCGACCTTAGATGACCTTTTCCACCACATTCAAAGTATGTTATGTTAGAAAATTTAAATTTAGACGAATGCTTACATTCTCTTCAATGGATTGGAGCTTTTCTTCGTATAATTTTTCTTAAACATACTGTAATGAGTTTGATAGATTCTTCTTCACAACTTTCATAAGGCGAATATTCATTCTCACTATCTTCCTTTTTTGTAGCCTTGAACTCTATGTTTTTCTTTTTGCTTGTAATTTCTTCTTGCGTAACCTTTAGAACCATTTCGGGTGTGAGTAGCTATCCAATGAGCTCATCAAGGGATAAGATCCTGAGATCTTTTGCTTCTTGAATTGTCTTCATTTTAGGCTCTGATGACTTTAGTACAGAACTTATGATTTTCCTAGCAACCTCAACATTTGAATAGGTCTTACATAGACCTTTTAAAGCATTGAAAATATTGTTAAAATGAGTATAAATGGTAGATATATTTTCATCTTGTGTCATTTTTGAAAAGCTCAAATTGATAAGTGAGCATCCTTACTTTAGTCTCCTTCACTTGATTTTCTCTTTCATGAGTGATTTCTAATGTATGCCGAATATCATATGCAGTGTCACACATAGAGATTCTATTAAACTCTTCTATACTTAGAGCACAAAATAAAATATTCATGGCTTTACTGTTTAAAGAAGTTAATTTATTTTCTTTAATACTTAACTCACTATCTTCTTTAATCACGTCCCGTTATCTATGAGTTTAGAAGGCAAGATGGTTTTTTGTTATACAACAAGCCACAAATCTATATTTTCACTTCTTAAGAATGTCTCATCCTAGTCTCCAAACACATTTAATTATTTCCATCTAAATAATGAACTTTATGAGTCCTTTAACCTTCAAGACTAAAAGAGGAAGCAAAATTATGCATCATATGTGCCATAAAATCTTTACTCACTAATTCGTTGGAATTAATATAATGTGAGACCTACGCTCTAATACCAATTGTTAGGCCAGTATGGCACCTAATAAGGGGGTGAATTAGGTTTTAAAACAAGTCATCTAAATTATTAAAATGAACAATATGAAGAAAATTATATAGCAAAAACTAACTCATAAAAACATTCAATCGATACAATAAAATAGGTGCGTAAAATTAAAGAGAAAGGGAGATGGAAATACACTAGATTTATACTAGTTCAGAGTAGTCTACTTGCCCTTACATCTGGTTCCTAACACCACTATTGAGATGATTGTACTAAATCAATAAAAGAATACAAACTTCAATCTTACAATCCCTTCCAAGTCTCAAGGATAACCTTTCACTCAATTCTTTTTCCTTAGATTAAAGAATAATCTCTCAAACTCATAAGAACAATTCAAGAAGAAAATAGCTTCACTCAACTTAACTTAGTGAGTAAAAGAGGCTTGTCAGGTGAATGCATAATGACAAAGCTTAAACTACCTCACACAATACCAAAAGAACACAACACTCTCTAGTAGCTTTAATTTGAAAAATAATACAACAGAAACACTTTTCTTAATCAATGTTAAAAACATGCTTAATGCTTCTGTATATCTCATTATATATACAAAAACTCAGTTAGTTAGTCGTTGTCTAATAGGTATGTTAACGTTATAAAAGTTAATTGTTCGAACCATTGTGTAATATATCGAATATTAATTTTACGTTTTAAGTTCATAACATTCAGTTGACCTATACTCTAAGTATTTGCGAGCGTTCTTCACCATTCTATCAACCATTTTAAGCAGATTAGCAAAACCAAAAACTTTGGCCCTAAACCAGTTTAGGTTCAAATCCAGATTTAAAAGCCAAACATACATTAGGAAAATCCTAATCATATTTTATACTGAACACTACCTAATTTATAGATATTTCTTTATGCAATCTTATTTAACGAATTCATAATTTAAGAGGTTTTTTCACATGTAATCATATTAAACAATTAATACTTCTTGATTATGCACCTATATGCATTTTCTAAGATGTGTATGCTTTGATTAGCATGTAAAAGCCTCTTTAGGTCACAAAAATAAAGTTAAGTAAAAGTTATAATAAAAGATACTAAATTAAACCTATATCAAACTAATTTGATTCTTCAAGCTTTGAGTCTTCACATATGTTCTTCATAAATTTCCAATTCTAATTTGAGACACTTTGTTCATACTTATTTTTCAACACACTTAAAATGCAAGTATTAGTAATAGAGTATGTTTTGTCCTTACCAAATAAGGTAGAACCTCTCTTAGTTCAATAGATTCTTTTATAACATGAGTGCTTTTGTTAAAAACTCTATATGCTTTACTAGAAAAAGAATAACCTAAGAAGATGCCTTCATTTGTTTTATAATCCAACTTACCCAAACTATCTTTAGTGTTTATAATGTAACATTACAACCAAAAACTTTGAAATGACTAATTTTGGGTTTCTTGCCATTCAAAATTTCATAGGACTTCATCTTATATCTTATTTTCACCCTATTAATAACATGGCATGCACATGCAACTGATTCAGCCTAAAAATACTTACGTAAATCAAATTCATTAATCATTGTTCAGGCCATTTCTTATATAAATCTATTTTGTTCTACGATACCATTCCTAGGAGTAGAAAATTATATGAAATGTCATGATCATCCCAAAAACATTGAAACATGTCATTGTTAAATTCTTTACTATGACAACTTCTAATATATGAAATGGACAAGCCCTTTTTATTTTGGATTTTCTTTGCAAAATAAACAAATGATTTGAAACATTAATCTTTTGTACTAAAAAGAAAAACTCATGTAAGTCTATTAAAATCATAAATTATAACCAATGTATATGATTTACCACCTAAACTAGCTACTCTAGTTGGACTAAAAAAATCCATATGTAGTAATTCAAGGGGTCTAGAGGAAGTTATAGACTTTTTGCTGGAAAAATAACTTTTTACTTGTTTTTCCATTTGGCGTGCTTCACAAACTTTATCCTCTTTTTACATTATGTTTAGAAGTACTCTTAAAAGTTTTTTTGTGTTTAGTTTCGACAAAAAGTCCATGGTTATATGTCCAAGTCGTCTATATCAAATCTTAGAGTACTCACTTAAAAAATAAAACAAAAAATAAAACACTTATTTTCAACGATAATTACATCATATAATTAAAAATTAGGAGCTTATATTAGTAAAACTATTTTTGTTAAGAAATAACTTCCATCACTAATTTTTGAAACAATGCATTCATCTCCTATAAAGCATACTTACACTTAGCATAACAAACCTACACTTAGTAGATTATGCTTTAATCCTTCAAAAAGTAAGACATTATCGATTAATGGGCAATTATTCTAATCAAAATTTGCAATGCCAAATACCTAACCCTTGACATTATCACCTAATGTAACGGTTCCTCCATCCTTTGTTTTAAAAGTGCTGAATTGAAGGATCGTCAGTCATGTGTCATAAGCATCCACTATTAACATACCACTTATTTCTTCTCTTGGTAACCTATAAAACAAGAAACCATATAGATTTAGATATCCATCTCACTTTGGGTCCTTGAATGTTAGTGAAATACTTGACTCATCTTTTTAGTAATAATATCTTTTAATCAATCACAATTTTAAGAGAAAATGTGAGTAGACATAAAAGCGAACAAGGCTTTTAAAGGTATGAGAAAAACTGTGACAATAGAGAGAATAAATGAAAGGCGAAGATACTAGGCATACAAAAATTAGAAATAACCTTAATATAGTATTGGTCAGTCAAACCTATGGTTATCGGTCAACTGACCTCAGTTAGGTCAATCGGTATGCTAGTTCGGTCGACCAAACTTAAATTATTGATGAATAAAACTGCATTTTTCTAGAAATTAGGTTTAATTCTTAGGAAAAATAATATGGTCCTATGTAAATAAGATTTAATGAAAATTTGGAACCCAAATCATTTTTTTCTTTGAGCTTTATATCCTTCATATCCATTTGATAAAGCATTTAAACAATCACAGGAAAAATATTGAACATGACCATAACATTCACCATAAGAACAAAACAAAGGAGTGTAAGTTCCATATGCATTTCTACAAACATTTCTTGGTCTAAAATCATGACAAACTCTTCGAAAATATTATCTATATTGAACAAACAATTTTATATCATTCATTTTACTTTGAGGAAATTTCTTGGGGCTTATAGTTTACATGAATGCATGACATCGAGTTTGAGGTCTATCAGATGAACTTTGAAATTTTTTAGGAGAATATTCATCTTCTATGTTCTTTCCCTTAACAAAAATAGTTTTATTAATAGAAGCTCCATTGCTATATCCTAATCTATGTTTATCATTTCCTACTTTTTAAACATTTAATAATGTTTTTAATTTCTCCTTTCCCTTAGCACATTTTGCAAGTGATTCCTTAAGGGATTCTACCTCTTTCTTTAAGGTTGTATTTTTATTTGTTAGTTCATCGTTATCTTTATTGACTAAATCTAAGTCTTTCATGATATTTTCATTTTCCAATTTACATTAATCTAATTATCCTAGAGTTTCCTTATGTTTATCGTGCAACTCTTTATTTTTCTTGTTTAATTCTTTTATATGCTCCAATATTTCTTTATCAGAGTAATAACCTTCACACTCATTTTCACTAGTATGAGAGGGACATACCTTGTTGTATGTCATGAAGCACATGTATGTCCTTTTTTTTCCACACTCAAAGCACGCTATATTAGAGAATTTATTTTTTGAGAAGGACACACTTTTTGTTCACATAGATGCATTCCTCATAAACTTCTTTAATCTTCTTAAGATAAGCTCGAGTTCCTTATTTTCACTCTTAAGTGATGGTTCTTTATTATCACTTTCCTCCATTTTAGATACTTTGAATGCTACATTCTTCCTTTTGGGTGCATCTTGCTGTTCTTGAGTATTCTTCATCCTTATCTCATATGATAATAATGAAATAATAAGTTCGTCGAAAGGGAGAGTATTGAGATCTTTTGCTACTTGAATTGCCATCACCTTCACTTCCCACAACTTTGGTAGAGACATGAAGATTTCCCTAACAAGCTCAAAACTAGAATAGGGCTTACCCAGACCTTTTAGATAATTTATGATATTTTTAAAATGAGCGTACATAGTAGAAATGTTTTCATCATGTAACATTAAAAAAAGTTCATATTTATGAGCAAGGATGCTTGTTTTAGTTTATTTTACTTGGTTTGTGCCTTCACAAGTGATTTCTAGGGTATGCCAAATGTCACATATAATTTCACATATAGAAATCCTATTGAATTCTTCTATACTCAAGGGGAAAAAAATAGCTTTGTAATTTAGAAAATCTAACCCCCTTTTTTTCATTATCCCATTCATTTTCTTTCTTAAGAACTCATTCATTTCCAACGATTTTGGTAGGCATAAGTGTCTTTTAGGAGACAATAATCCACTAATATACACTTTTACCCAAAAAATAACATCTCATTTTATTTTTTCAATACAAAGAGTTGTTTCCATTAAAAAAGGAGCTTTATGGGGATTATGACCCTTTAGGTTAGATGATGGAGAAAAATTATTCATGTAATGTGCCATATGATCTTTACTTAGTAATGCATTGGAAATAAAACAAAGGGAGTGATGTTTCATCGCAAACTATCAAATAATAAACTTAACTATACATAACTATGTAGCTAGAGGGTACTGCTATTTCTAATATTGTAAAGAAAAATAAAAATGAAAACCTTTGAACACAAAGAGAACTAACATAACTAAGACGCAATAAAACAACAAAAAGGACAAACTTAAAGCAAAACACAATGAAAAATAAATGAGCCGAAGGTATTTTCGGGATTCTAGGATAACTATTGATCCTTGAATTTAGGTAAAAGTGTTCCCTAGCTATAGTGTTAGCCTATAGGTTTAAACAAGCTCTCAAACCCTTAGCTCCTTTTGTTAAGGTAAATCTAACAAACTCTAGAAATGCCCATATCTTATCTGTAACCTAGAATAAGTTCTCTAGATTTCATAGTGAAGCCGCATTAAATATTAAGGAATGACTAACTTAGGGCACTATTAAGGAATGACTAAGTTCGGGCACTAACTCTCAAGTTTGGAAAGTATATCCTAAAGGTATGGAACCCTAGACTAGTTGGTTAAGTATCCTAAAAAAACCAACTTACCTATTGCTTCTTTTTGGAAATCGCCAAGATTAATTTCGTATCACATACTCAATCCTAACATTTAGATTAGGAAATTACCTAAAGAATGATCAAGCCTAAAGATAATTCCTAATTCATCACATTTAACCAAGGTTCCAAACCAACCTAAGCTTGAAACACTAAATCAATTTAAAGTAAATTCCATTCTTACAATTAATCATCCCATCATCCTTTCTATACCTTCAAACCCTTAAACACCTAGCCTTACAGACTTAAATTAACCAAAACAAAGACTAAATAGATACAAACCAAACTTAATTAAATAAAACTAAAGTTGGAAAATTAAACACCAAAGGAAAAACACAATTTAACACTTAAACTAATACAAATAAAATTACTTAAAATATTAATTAATTAACTAAAACTCAATTCAATTAAACTAAAACTAATACTTTAAATAAAAATTTCAGCATCTAAACATTGAACAAACATTGAAATAAAAACAATTAAAATCATAAGAACAAGCACAAAAATTAATTACGAAACATAAACTAATTAAAGACATAAATCATAAATGAAAAATTAAGAAATAAAACTTAACACTTGATAAAGATAACATAATAACACAATAACTTAAATGTTAATACATAAAATAAAATCAAAGACAATGAACCAAGACCAAGCATTTGTCCAAGAAAAAAAGAGGAAGTGAAAATAAAAAGCAACTAACTAAGACAAATCCCAATGCATTTGGACATAGAGGAAGGAAAAGCTAGGAAAAAAACAAGGAAAAACACGCTAGAAAGAACAAGCTAAACGGTGGTGAATGAACAGTGACTATTTTCAAATTAGATGCAAAATGGTGGCTAAGGTTGTAAAGCCCAAAATTATACCCTAGTTGTAAATACATGTTTTACATGTTAATTAGGGATTAAATTGAATTGGAATTGATGAAATTGAAATTGGAAAATTGATGGATAAAATTGGTGCAATTGGAATTTTACATGTACTATTGGAT
>JAOXYD010233404.1:0-17781 GCA_028565735.1 Pinacopodium congolense
TTATCAAAGTATGTGGCTTAAGATGCATGGTATGTATGCTTTGATGATCATGTGTGCTTAATTCTATTTTCCAGCTTTGGATTTGTGTTTTAATGTTTTAAGAGAGTCTGAATGCATGTTATAAGGTCTGACCCTCTTGATGCATCAAAATACTTTTGGGGAATACTTTAAAATGTGTTTAAGTTAAATTTTTATTAAAGAATGGGATTGAAAATTTGAAAATTTTAAAACAAATCTTCAAAAAAGGTTTTAGATGCAATAGTTAACCAATTTAGTTTAGTGCTTAACCAATGCAATGTTTTAAGAGATATTGGTCAACAGATATGTTAGAACTATATGGCACCTAAGGAGGGGGAATTAGGTGATTAAAAATTTTTTCTAAGAGGCATAATTTAAACTTATTATACCTTATGAAGTATGGAAGCAATACTTTCAATTTCAATAATTAATGTGAAACAAATGCGTAAAATTAAAAGAGTAGGGAAGAAATACACCATCAATTTATACTAATTCATAGCGGTCCACTTACCTCTACATCTAGTTCTCAACATAACTTGTTGAGATATTTGTATTAAATCAATAAATAATATAACATTAGTATTACAAGCTCCATTTTATGGTGGAAGCATAACCTTCTCTCTTCTTTTTTCTTAGACTAAAGAATAACCTCATAATCTCATAAAGACAGTTCTTAAAAGTGTTTTACTCAAGCTTGCTTTAGTGTATAGAAAAGGCTCACAAAACACTTGGATTAATGAAAACAAAACACTTAGAAAACTCAAAGATGGTTGTAGGAACACTTAGACTGGTAAATAATTGGATAATTAACAAAAATGACCACTTAGATTATTGAACACAAAAACTTAGAAAACTTAAAGATGGTTGTAAAAACACTTAGAATGATAAATAATTGAATAATTAAAACAAACTAAAAAAACCTATTTATTCTCAAACAATGATCAATTAGTTGTTGCCTAATGGATATAATCTATTAAATGATTTTCCTTTTATAGAATATGACCGTTCATATATTACTATTGTATTTTACCTGTTAACCTTCAGTCGACCACATACAAGAACAACTGACCTTAGAGTTGAAGGTTGGTTTAGGCTTCGTTTCTTGGCCAAGTTTGGTTCCCAAACAATCAAATACAACCTAAAACAATTCTTAGTCCATATTTCAATACATATTATCCTTACCCAACAATTTTAATATAATTATACAACTAAAAATCTATCTATTTTCAAATATTTAACCAATTTTCTATTTCATGTAATTTAACCACCCTTATTAACATACATCAAGAGGATTTTTCACACTTACACAAATCAATAATAAAGTCTCTCTTAATTATGCACCTATACGTATTTTCTAAGTTATGTATGCAAATATGCATAGATAAGCCTCTTAAATAATCAAAACAAACTAAGAAAAACATACAATAAAAATTGCAAAATAAACCTATCCAAAAACTAATTTACTTCTTTGATAACTTAAGTCCTCAAGTATGATATTCATATACTTCAATTTAGCTCTAAGACTCTTTAATCGAATACAATTGTACTTCATCTATAAGCCTATCATTTAACACAATTAAAATAAAAATTAGTAACAAAATTGTTTTATCATCATCAAAATAAGATAGAACCTCCCTTAGTTCAACAATCTCCCCCTTTTTGATGATGACAAAACCATGTGATATTATGAAATTTGAAATAAATCAAATACGACATCATCATCATACTTTTGATAAACTCCCCTTAAATATATCGAAATAAAAAAACTTCCAAGAAGTCGATTCAACTCTCCCTAACTTTATGCAATAATAAAAATTTTGTATCCCCCCTAAAAGAAACATAATATCACATATCTTTATCCCCTTTTGGATTCAACAAAAATTTATAAAAACGTGTAAGAGATATATGAAGTGCAACAACCATATATAAGCATGCTATGTTATAAAGAAATTCCATCTATCATGCGTATCTCTCTTTAAATCATGCAAAATCTATCTTCACACAAAGATTTAGTAAATATTTCTACTAATTGATACATGGTGTCAACAAACTCAAATTCAATATCACCATTATGAATATGATATCTAATGAAATGTCCCTAATTTTTATATGCTTTGTCAAAGAATGTTGAATAGGATTCTTCGCTCAACAAATAGTGGTCGTGTTATTACATCTTATTGGAAATTTCTGAAGATCTAAAATATAACCCCTAAGTTGTTTTCTCACCCACAAAACTTGAGTGCAACAACTACTAGTAGCTACATACTCAGCTTTTGCCGTAGATAATGTAACAAAATTATGCTTTCTACAAAACAATGAAACTAATGCATTACCTAAGAAATGATATGCACCAGATTTACTTTTCTCTTTAGCAAACTTCCTATATAATCAGCATCAAAATATCTAACTAATTCTAAACAAGTGTTTCTAAGGTACCAAAGCCCTAGATACAATGTACCACTTAAATATCTCAAAATGCATTTAACAGCTAATAAGTGAGATTTTCTAGGTAATAATTGAAATCTAGCACATAAGCACACACTAAACATGATGGCAGGTTTATTAGCAATTAAATATAACAAACTACCAATCACACATCTATATCACTTTACATCTACTTCTTTACCATCTTTATATTTGTTCAACTTTGTGGATATCGAGGTGCCTAATAGTTTCATTTGATCCATGCAAATCTCTTAAGTAATTCCCTTGTATATTTAGATTGGTTTATGAAAATACCATCCTTCATTTGTTTGATTTAGAGTCCAAGAAAAAATTTTAACTCTCCATCGTGCTCTTCTCAAACTCCCTATTCATACACTTAGTGAACTCTTAACATAATAACTCATTAATAGCACCGAAAATGATGTCATTCACATAAATTTGAACAATCAACAGATCCTTTTTTAATAAATAATCCAGTATCAACTTTGCCTTTTTCAAAACCATTTTCAAGCAAGAATACACTTAATTTATCATACCATGCTCTAAGTTTTTGGTTTAAATTATATAACACTTTAGAAATTTTAAACACATGTTCAAGTGCATCATGCCTTTTAAAACTAGGGGATTGTTCAACATAAACTTCTTCTTTTATAAAACCATTTAAAAATACACTTTTAACATCCATTTGAAAAAGTTTAAAAAATATATGATATGTAAATGAAAGTAAGATTCTAATGGCCTTTAATCTAGCCACAAAGGAAAAGGTTTCATCATTGTCTATTCCTTCTTCTTAGTGATACCCTTTAGTAACTAATCTTGCTTTGTTTCTAACTATGTTTCCTTATTCATCTAGTTTGTTCTTAAATACCATGTTTCCTTATTCATATAGTTTGTTCTTAAATACCCATTTAGTACCTATTATCGGATAATCCTTGGGCTTAAGTACTAAGTTTCAAAATTTTCTCTTTCAAATTAACTCAATTCTTCATTCATAGCCAAAAACCAATTTCATCATCTAAGGCTTCTTCAATAGTCCTAGGTTCAATCTTTGAAATAAATGTGAGATGTGATAAATTGAAATAAGAACGAGTAGTTACTCCTTGTCAAATATCACTGATTATTTGGTTGGAGCCATGATCCTTCTTGTATCTCCAATCTCTTAGTAGCTCTATATCCTTCCTTTCTTTACTTGGTTCAACAATTGGCTCTTAAGATGGTCGTCCTTCATCTTCAAGTGACAGTTGCTCTTCAAATCTGTATCATCATTCTCAAAAACTTTTTTCTTTTCAAAAGGGTTACTCTTCTCAAATACAACACACATAGACTCTTCTACTAAATGAGCGTTTTTGATAAAAACTTTATACACTTTACTAGTTAATGAATAATCTAAAAGGATACCTTCATTTGTTTTGGAACCAAACTTACCCAAACTATCTTTAGTGTTTGAGATATAACATTTGCAACCAAATACTTTGAAATGACTAATTTGTGTTTCTTTCCAATCAAAATTTCAAAAGGTGTTTTGTCTATATTATGTCTTATGTTAACCCTATTAATGACATGACATGCACATGCAATTGATTTGGCCCTAAAAAACTTAAGTAAATCATACGCATTAATTATATTTTTAGCCATTTCTTGTAAGGACCTATTCTTTCTTTTGACTACACCATTTTGTTTTGGTGTCCCGAGTGCTAAAAAATTATGTGAGATGCCATGATTATCACAAAATATTCAAATATGTCATTGTAAAATTCTCTACCATGATCACTCCTAAAAGATGCAATAAAAACGCCTTTTTCATTTTGAATTTTCTTTGAAAAGTTCAAAAATGATTTAAAGTATTCATCTTTTGAACTTAAAAACATAATTCATGTAAATCTACTAAAGTCATCAACAATAACAAAAGCATATGACTTATCACCTAAACTAACTACTATAGTAGGACCAAATAAGTCCATATGAAGTAATTCAAGGGGTCTAGAAGCTATTACTGATTTTTTCTTTTAAAAGAGCTTCTTACTTACTTTCCCATTTTTCATATTCCCCAAATTTTGTTCTTTCTGTACTTCACGCTTGGAAGCCATATTACAAGCTATTTTGAGTTTTGTTTCAATAAGAGGTCCATGCTTACATGTCTAAGTCGTCTATATCAAATCCAAGTACATTCACTTAAAGATATCAAACATTTATTTTCAAGATTAGTTACATCGTATAAATTAACAATATAAATATTACCTTCTCCTTTTCCTAAGAAAATAACACTACCATCGCTAATCTTAGAAACAATGCATTCATCCCCTACAAAACACACTTTATAATCTTTATCACATAATTGGCCTACACTTAATAGATTATGTTTCAATCCTTCAATAAGTAGACCATTATCAATCAAAGGACAATTATCCTTACCAAATTTTTCAATGCTAATTACCTTACCCTTTGCATTATGACTGAATATGATGAATCCTCCATCCTTGTTTTTGAAAGTGATAAATTGTGAAAGATCGCCAATCATATGTCATGAACATCCACTATCCACTTGTTTCTCTTTTTGGTGACCTAAAAAACAAAGAAATCATATAGATTTAGGTACCCACAACATGTAGGGTCCTTAGGTGTTAGTAACATACTCGTCTCTTCCTTTTAGTGAAAACATCCATAAATCAATCACAATCATGAGAAAAATTAAAAGTAGACATAACGAATGAAGAAAAAGGTTTGGGAGTAGTGATGGTTTTGACAAAGGAAAAAAAAGAAAATAACTCAAAGAAGACGATTACGAAAATAAAAAAGTGACTAATCATGATATTGGTGGCCCGAACTACCTTTATCGATCGACTGATCATAGTTCGACTACTATGCTTTGTCCAGTCGACCAAACTCACACATTGGCATACATAATACAATTTCCAAAAAAGAAACTCCAGTTATATTATTCTAATCATAACAAAAATATCAAACATGTCCATATATTTCATAATATGAGAAAAATAAAGGGGTGTAAGTTTTAGATACATTTCTATAATCATTTCTTGGCCTAAAATCGATACAAATATTTTATCTAGGTTAAGTGAAAGTTCTTCTATCGTTAACTTGGTGATGAGAAAAACTCTTAGGCCTTGATGCGTACATGTATGCATAATGTCTAGGTTGAGGTATACTAGATGCATTTTGAAGAATCCTAAGAGTTCTTTCATCTTCTATGTTCTTTCCCTTTACAAAAACGGTTTTACTAGTGGATTCTCCAATATTAAACTGTAATTCATGCTTATCATTTCCTACTTTTTGGATATTTACTAATGTTTCTAATTTATCCTTCCCCTTAATAAATTTTACAAGTGATTCCTTAAGGGATTCTACTTCTTTCTTTAAGGTTCTATTTTCACTTACTAGTTCATCGTTATCTTTGTTAATTAAATCCAAGACTTTCTTAAGACTTTAATTTTCCAATTTGCATTTATTTAATTCTTCTAAAATTTTCTTATGTCTATCATGCAACACTTTTTTCTTCCTTGTCAATTCTTCTGTATGCTCTAATATTTCTTCATAAGATTATTCAACTTCACATTCATTTGGAATGAGAGGGGCTTACCTCGTTGTGTGAGATGAAACATTTGTTAGCTACTTCTTGTTTTTTGGAATCACTTGATTTGAACTATGCGACCTTCAATGCTTTCTTCTTCTCTAGATCTTTCTTTTCTCTCTTTTCTTTCTTCTATCCCTTCTTTTATTTCTTCTTTTCTTTTTCTTCTTCTTCTTAGAGGTATGGGCATTACGACCTTAAATATCATGTGTCACCACATTTAAAGCATGTTATGTTAACAAATTTACTTTTAGATAAAGACTTACCTTTTCTCCGCATAGACACATTCCTTATGAATTTCTTTATTCTTCTTGTAAGGAGGGCGAGTTCTTTATTCTTTCTTTTAAGTGAGGATTCTTCATTTTCACTTTCTTTCCTTTCTAGAAGCTTCAAATGCCACATTCATCCTTTTGGACATATCTTACTCCTCGTTAATGTCCTTTATCCTTATCTTATATGATAATAGTGAGTCAATAAATTCGTCGAGAGGGAGAGCATTGAGCTCTTTTTCCTCTTTAATTGTGATCACTTTCACTTGCCACGAATTCAACAAAGACATGAGAATTTTCCTAACAAGCTAAACACTCGACTAGGTCTTATCTATATGCTTTAAAGCACTTATAATGTTATTGAAATGAGTATATATAGTAAAGTTATTTTCATAATGCAACATTCGAAAAAGTTCATATTAATTGTGGTTTCTTTTACTTAGTTTGTGCCTTCATGAATAATTTCTAAAGTATGCCAAATATTATATGTAGTTTTAGACTGAGAAATCTTATTAAATTCTTCCATACTGAAAGCATAACACACAATATCCATAGCCTTACAATTTAGAGAAACAAACTTTTTTCCTTCATTGTCCCACTCATTTTTTTTCTTAAGCACTCATTCATTTTCTACAAGTTTAGTAGGCATGGGACTTTTTTTATGAAACAACAATCCATAAGTCTATATTTTTCACCCCTCAAATAATATCTCATCCTATTCTTCCAAAACAAGTAGTTGTTACCATCAAAATAAGGGGCTCTATGGGGGTTATGGCCTTCAACACCAGACGAGGGGGTAAAACTGTTAATAGAGTGTGCCATATTAATCTTTTCTCATAATTTCATTAGAGTTTAATTTAGGTAAGACCTATACTCTGATACCAACTGTTAGGCCTATATGGCACCTAAGAGGGGTGTTAATTAGGGGATTAAGAATTTTTTCTAAAAGGCATGATTTAAACTTATTATACTTTATGAAATGCGGAAGCATACACTTTCAATTTAATAAACAATGTAAAGTAAATACGTAAAAGTAAAAGATTGGGGAAGAAATACACAACAGATTTATACTAATTCGGAGAAGTCCACTTGCCTCTGCATCTAATTTTCAACACAACTTGTTGAGATGTTTGTACTAAATCAACAAATAATACAACGTTACTATTATAAGTTCCTTTTTATAGTACAAAGATAACCTTTTCCCTTTTTTTTCTTTAGGCTAAAGAATAACCTTATAATCTCATAAAGGCAACTCTTAAAAGTGATTTACTCACACTACTTAACAAAAGCTTTGGTGTAAAGAAGAGGCTGACATAACACTTGGATGAATGAATACAAAAGCCTCACACTACTTAACAAAAATCACATAAACACTTTGAAAACTCAAAGATGATTGTACCAACACATAGAATGATAATTAGGTAATTAACACATAATAAAAACACCTATATATACCCAAAAAATGATCATTTAGTTTTTTTTCCAATAGATATAATCTGTTTAATGATTTTCCTATTGCAGAATATGACCGTTCCTATATTACCGTTGTATTTACATCAAGTTTGGTCGACTAAACTCCAACTTTTAATCAATTATATGTAGGTTGACTGATATAACAAGTTTGATCAACTAATCTTAGGGTTGAATGTTGGGTCAAGCTTTATTTCTTGGCTAAATTTGGCCCCCAAACAACCATATATAACCCAAAACAATTCTTAGTCCATATTTCAATATATATTATCCAAACCCAACAATTTTAATATAATTATACAACTAAAAACCATCTAAGTTATCAAAATACTTTAAAAACTAAAAATTCTATGTAACTTCAAATATTTCACCAATTTTCTAATTCATGTATTTAACCAACGTTAATAACTTACATCAAGAGAATTTTTCATGATCACACACATCAATCACATGATTCCTCTTGATTATGAACCTATATGCATTTTCTAAGTTATGTTAAATATGCATAGATAAGCCTCTTAAATAATCAAAACAAACTAAGAAAAATTTAAAATAAAAATAACAAAATAAACCTATTTGAAAACTAATTTACTTCTTCAATAACTTAGGTTTTCAAATATGATCTTCATATACCTCAATTTAGCTCCAAGACTCTTTAATTGAATTTAATCTTACTTCATCCATATGCTTATCTTTCAAAATACTTTAAAAAATTAGTATTAGAATTATTTTTTCATCATCAAAATAAGGTGCAACCTTCCTTGATTCAACACAATATATAGATGTAGTCAATCAATGTTTCAAGAAAGTTGAACATTTTGTACAACGAGTTTTTTTAGTCTTTATGATCAACACATTGGTCAACCAATATGTTTAATTGGTAAAACAATGGAGGAACTTTTGTATTATGAATTTTTTATTATGAAGTTAATTAATATAGTGGTCAATCAATATGTCATATTAATGAACCATTATGCTATAATAGTTGACTAATAACAATTAATTTTTGGTTATAATGATTAGCTTTTCTCTTTAATAATTATTACTTCTTGTCTGATGGATAGTTTATGTCTTTAATGATATTTTAAGGCTAATAAGGTTGTAAATACAAGGGCTTATGGCTGTAACATATATGGATAAATATTGAGAGTTATAAAAACACAGTTAAATACTTTTAATGCAATTTTGTTCATTTATCCATTGACATTGAGTAAATTGAGCCCTAGAGCATCAATTTTAATAAGGAAAATATCTTTTTTATTATAAATTTTTCTTCAGGGGTTGTTTTCTTTGTTTGATTGAGGCTAGTGGTTGTTCTTCAACATTCAAGCAAGATTATATAACATGTTACTGTTAAACTATAAATAAGATTATTGTAAGGAAGTATCCCTTTACTTAATTAAAAGAAGAGATTCATGGAATTTCAAAAGAGAGTTAGAGAGTGAACGTATGCAAGGATTATTTACCAAATCATTTTAAAATTAATTTATATATTTTCCTTTTACTTTTTAATTTATTCTTACATTTGTAATTAATCCAAAATTAAATTGACATTCCATATTGCCATCATATTAGAATTTTCTCAAGTTACATTTCAAAGTAGGAAGAATTTAATTAACCCATTATCACATAATTCACCCCTTCCTAGCTCCTAGGTGCTATAAGGGACCAACATTAAAGTTTTATAACTTAGTATTTAGGATTTTAAATAAGTTCTAAATATGATATAGAAGTGGAGAGAAAATGGTAATTAGTGATTTAACCTTAAGGATTTGGCTTAAAATTGGAGGTTTTATATGTTTATGGTTTGAACTTAAATTTTCTATTAATGTTATCTCATTTTAAAAAATTATTAATCTTATTACATCTCTTAATAATATATTTTATTATCATTTAACAACTAAAAAATGACAAGTAAAAAAGATTAGTTTAAAATTCATTTAAAGTTTGTTCTCATATTAAGCACTTAAACATTGAACATATGATTTAATTATTAAAAACAAAGCCATATTTAGTTGAGTTCTAAAGAAGTGAAGGTCTGAATATGGTTTTTATTAATTTAAAGAAAATGTTCCTTATCAAACTTGACCAAAAATAAAATTATATCAATAAATTATATGAAATACAAAACTGCATCATAGAAGATTTAAAAAGTTAATGTGTCAAGATTAAACCTTGATAATTGCTTTATATTGCTTCTTACTTCACCTCTATTTTTTTCATCTAAATTTGGTAATATCCAAGTGCCACTTTTTCAATTTTTTAACAACTAACTTCACTCACATTTTTGGCTCTGTAACAAACTCATGATAAGTGAAAAACTCTTCCTTCTCTCTTCATGGCACCTAATTGGAATTTAGTTGTACTCCTCATTCCATCTTCATTTCCTTCCTTCCTTTCCTTTATATGCATTCTCCTTGATCTTCTCGACCTCCTGTTGTCCTTCCTATCATTCTTTCCTGCTATCTTATTCCCATTCGCTCTCCTCCACAAGTATTACTTCCTCTTTGACTGAATCTTCTTGATTCTTTGCTTTAATCAGTTTCCAGTGAATTTCATCTACCTAAGTCTAGTCATTTTCTTGCATTCTAGCCAAGTCCAACTAGTCTCTTTTTTTGTCAAAAGGTTCCTAGCTTTTCCTACTTAAACCTTTATTCCTTTTCTAGAACTAAATTTTACAACTTTAGTTCTAGATTTTCCCTCTTTTTATGAATAAACTGTCTGTATCTCACTCTATGGTTAACCTTCCTTCATCCAACAACTCTTCTTCATCCTTAGATCCCTTAACTTTAGAAATGAAGTTGTTAACATCAAGAAAAAATGCAACCAAGTAATTAGGGACTCATCCTTTAAAATATCAAGTTATCCTTCTTCCCACCTAATGAATGCAATAGACATAACAAGGTTTCCCATCCTCTAGAGGCGTTGAAGAATGGTGTAACTAGATGGTCTAGATGTATGATAGGTTTTTTCACTAGCAAAAGAATGCATTTCTCTATCATAAAGAAGTAGGCTAAACATTAGAAGGAGACATAAGGTTTTAAGCAATTGTGAATTTTATACATGATCTGTATCTTTTTAGATTTAGCTTAAATCCTATCTGAACAAAATAATTGAAGCATGTTCAAGCATGTATACAATAGGCCATTATTTCTTCTATAGTGGAAACTAGTTCAAATGTTGAGAAGCTAAAATAAAATAATGTTCTCCTACTGATGAGCTCGTCGCAAGCTATCAAATAGTAAATTCCTAACTACCCAAACTATGCAGTAATGGTGAGTTAAGGTTGAACCATAGGGAGTCAGGATGCAAATTTTATTTCAAATGTTGCAATAAAAAGAAATAAAATAAAACACCCTGAAGAGATGAAAGAAAGATAAACTAAGATGCAAAAGACACAAACAAAGAGACAAACACAAAGCAAATTTAGAAAAGATGAATAATAATAGCAAAGAAGTGGATTAGAGATTTCTTTTGGATTTCTAGATAATCGTTAATCCTTGAATCTAAATAAGAGGTGCTCTAGTCATAGTGTTAGCCTATAAGCTCGAACAAGCTCTCAAACCCTTAATTCATCTAACTGAGGCAAATCTAGCAAGCTCTAAAATTGCTCCTATCCCTATCTATAACCTAGAACAAGCTCTCTAAATTTACTAGTGAAGACGCTTTAGGTATTAAGGAACGACTAACTTAGGCCACCTACTCACAAACTTAGAAGGTGTAACCTAAAGGAATGGAACCCTAGGTTAGTTAATTAAGTATCCTGACAAATTCAACTAACCTATTACTACTTTCGAGAATTGCTATGGACTATTACATATCACACGCTCAACCTAGCTTTTGAATTAGGAAATTACCTAAAGGGTGATCAAGCCTAGAGATAACTCCTAATTCATGACATTTAACATAAGTTCCAAACCAACCTAGACAACCAAGCACCAAATTAAGTATAAATTTAAATGCTTTCATTATAATAACTTTACACAAGTTTTAATTTTCTTCTAATTATGGAAAATCTAGTCATGTGTGAATAACATTATTCTCTCTCTCCTTTTTATGTGCAACATGTACCTAAAAAAGGTACTAGGATTATTCTCAAATCAAATTGGATTCCATGACTCAAAATTATTTAAACCATTTAAATAATTAAATGCCACCCAAAGTGTTCATTAAAAATACCAAGAATCCAATTTCGTTTTATATACCAAAAACATCCAACATAGTATTAAAGTGATCATTTACCTCCCTTTTTGTATCACAAATTGTAATTTCATTTCTTCTCTTCTTGGTTTAATAATATGTGTTGGGGATTTTTTTTCCTAATCTTAGAGACACCTTTGGAATCCCTTGACCTATAAAACAAAAATTAATGGATTTTTAGTATCCATACTAGTTTGAGTTCTTGTAGATTAGTTAATTTTCTCTCATTAGCACCTCTAGGTGTAATACTCCAACTTCCTAGCTTGTCATAGCAATACCTCCCCCTATGTCCAAAATAACTATAATAATTACAAAAATATGGTTTGTTGAACCAATGGTGATTTTACCAATGTTTTGATGATGAAAAAACATTACTACTAATATGTTCATTATGTTTGATGTATTGAAAATGTAAGTTTGAAGATGGTGTGCTTGAAGATAAAAAGATATCATAAGAATGCTTTTTGGATCCTGGGAGTATAAAATGGAACCTATAAAGATTTTTTTTAACAAAAAAGAATGGTTCAAGATGACAATTAAGATAGAATTTTAATAGGTTAATTGTTATCAGTTTTGATGTAACCTTATTTTGATATTTCTATTATCACATCATGCATCTTGAATTTGTGGTTAGTGATTTTACATATGGGATGTATATTCAAGAGGAATTGTATACAAATTCCTTTCTAAAGATCCTATTGATACACTAAATTGGTTTTAAGGAATAAGCTTGATATGTGTGTGATAAGAACTATATGAAATGAAGTATTGGAAATTGCTAGGTTGTGTTTTAAGGTTAGATTGAGTCAATGTGTTAAGACTTGTGTAAAAAAAAAGAGATGAAGTTTTGTGAATGTGTTAGCATGGATGAATGTGTTAAAGGTTGTATGAAAAAAGTGTTTGAAAATGTGTTAGCATATGTCAAAGGTTGAAAAAAAAAAGAGTTAGAAAGTGTTTAAAGGTATTAGATTCGTTTTTAAGTTGATTTAAATGTACTTATGTGAAAATCTTGTAAAAAAACAAGTATGGATATTGGACTGGTTGACAAGTCATTATATGAGATTAGTCAACTAATGAATTGTTTTAACACAGATTGGTCAACCAATGGTATACATTTGTTAACTCCATTAGTTGACTAGTGACTGGTCAATCGAATCATATGACTAATTGATCAATATTGGGGTATAATGAGCATAAACAACTAGTTTTTAATAAAAAATGTTATTAATGGATGATTAATGGAAAAAAATCATAAACAATTAGTTAAATGTTTTTCAATTTTTAGGTGTTGTTTAATCATTCGTTGAGTGTGTAGTGAATCAAGTATATCAAAAATACAAGGAAAAGTGTTTTAAGCTTTGTTTTATAAAGTTTGGTGTTGTTTTTGGTGTGAATTTTTGCACTCATCCTTTAATACATTTTTGAGCCCTTATATCTACCTTGGGTTATTCAAGAGTGATACATTTTGTGAAGAGTACTTTTATAGGATGGTGAAATTATAAGATTAAAAAGTTATAAGAGTTTACTTTATAGCCTATTGAAAAAAAGTTGTTATGAGGGTTACACTTGTACCTATGAAAATGTGAGTTGTTTTAAGAGTTACCAGAGAGTCCATGAAAAAAGGAAAGTGATTTTAAAGATCTTGTTGATAATGAAATTTCCAATAAGATATTGATGAGCGGATGTAGGTATAGAGTTGGCACATAATCACTATAAATTTGGTTTGTCCTCCTCTCCCTATCTCTTTTAATTTTTCAAGTTACTTTATTTCTATCATATTATTGTTTATTATATTGCTTAAGCTTCCACTATCAATTGGTTATTTTTCATCATAAAATTTTCAAGGGAAAGTGTTTTAATTAATTAGATAGTTTAGCTTTGAGAGAACCTTCAATTAGGTGCAAAAGACTTAGAAATTTTTAACATTACCTAATTTACCCCCTTCTTTTAGGTTCCACGTAGGGGCCAACAATTGGCATCAAAACGAGGACTCATATAAGATTGTTTCTAACAAAATAATGAGTTTAAGGTCTTGGTACATTTCAATAATTGAGGCAAACTCCCTTATTTTAATGGAAACAATGATAAAGATTGAAAAATTAAATTGAAAAACTTCATTTTGACTATAGGAATAGAATTTTGGGAAATTAGAGAAAATGGTCCCAACATCCCAACAAATATCATTGTAGTAGATAATGTAAAGATACTAGTACCAAAGAAGAGTGTGAGTGGGATGAAACAGATGAGTCTTATTACTTTTAACAATAAAGTTATACATATTTTATTTTATGCCTTACGTAGGGAAGAATCCAATTAAGTTTTGAGTTGTAAAACTACTATTAGTACTTGAAATATATTGGAAAAAAATCTATGAATGCAATAATCAAAGTAAAGAAAACGAGAGTAAGCATGAAGAAGTAGCTCACATATACTTCCTAAGTGACGAGGTATGATCTAATTTAAATTCTTGTCCAGATAATGATGATGTACCTACTTTTTCTAATTCTAGCAATGATAATGATGACTCTATTAATGTGTTATCCTATGAGGGATTAGTTAAATTCTTAGAAGTAATGATTAAGAAAAAAAAGAAAATGATTTATATGCATAAGAATAAATTAAAACTTCTAGATGCAAGAAAATTGAAGAATGAAAAATTGAAAAATGAATCAAATTGAATTGTAGATTTAAAGAATGTGGATAATAGTGATGCACAAAAATTGATGGAAAAAATGCGTCCTTGAAAAAATAAGTAGAATTAAAGAAAGCGGATAGTGTAGAGAAAAAATTAATAGAAGGGAATGTATCACTAAGAAAAGAATTAGAAAATGTGAGGAACTCATTGTCTAAATTCACAAAGGAAAGGAAAAGTTATACTATATCTGGGATCATAAAAATTATTAAATGACAAGTATGGCTTAGGATATGTTCATGAGAATGGTCCATCAAGTAGTATGATCACTTCGTGAAAGAAAAGAATTTAGAAGATGAGCAAGTGCCAAGGCCATCCATAAAAAATCATGCATCAACTTTTAAATCCCAACTTAGGAGGCAACATCATACATTCTTGTATGCATCAAGACCAAGATCTAAAAAGGAAATGCATGTAAAACAAAATAGCATAATTTCTATAAGAATGCAAAATCACAAAAAAGGATGCATTTAGATCTTTTGTAAGATAAAATGATTATCATACCCCTTATATAAATGCACAAAAATCTAGAAACATTTCGCATTATCATCTTATGACTCATTCTTGTCAAAGGATAACATATATAGAGATAAGACCTAGAAGTGCATTACACTAGTATAGATAAGATACCTATCCTAAGCCATAATATCATAAGAGATATAATAACTCACGGCCTAAACATGCATACGGATATACATTTAGGAGTTATGTACCCTTGTCTTGCTATTATTATGGGCATTATGGATATGTTAAGAAGGTTTGTTATGACAAGATAAGTAGTTGGAATGTTTTACCCAAAGGCTTGAATAGTAGGAAGACTACTTACCCTCAAGGATCTAAGTTAGTATAGATACTAAAGATCTATTAGATTTTATATTGTAGGTAAAAAGACTTCAAGGGTACCTCTAAAAACAAAATAGAAATCATCAAGACATATTATTAAACAAAGGAAAGGGGGGAAAAAAGGATAATTAGTGACACATAAAGAGGGGTTACATTTATTACTTTGATGTTCTTGGTACATGAAATGAAATTGGATTATTCTTAATGAAGGATCACATTGAGTGATATTGGATGATTGAATGTTTTTGAATCATGAAGTCTAACTTGATTTAAGGTTAGTTTTGGTAACTTTTATAAATTATGAGAACATGATATGCACACTTTGACTAAATTTTTCATGAATAAGAGAAAATTTGAAATCTTGAAAAATAGTGCATGAATAGGGTTTTCTTAATAGAAAGAGCGTTTAAGGGCTTAATGATGCATTTGGATATTTGATAGTAGACATCATTTATATTGTAAATGTGATAATTGAGACATTTTGTAGAGATGACTTCACTTTAAATTCAATTATCTATGAAGGATGACACTTGAATTTGAATGATTCATGTTTGATGTGTATAGACTTGTATATGACATTTAATTTGGATGACGCATTTAGGCCTATACTCTTATTGAGAGAAAATGTGTCTTAAATTTCTTATAAGGGAAATTTGATAAGTTTGTATCATTCTAAGACTATAAAAGGGAATTTACTAAAATACTAAATTAAGGTAGAGTTTCCATATAAGTATAACATGTTGATTTTGGTCTAACAAAAAGATGGAAAAGCTTGATTTATGTTAACTCATAAATTAGTTTGTGAGACATAAAATTAGGGGAGCTTAAGTGTTTTTTAGATTGAATGTGGTGAATTGTTTATGTTTTGGTTTGTAATAATATTTATAAATTATTGCATTTGTTAGTTTTTCAAAAAGGGAGAGAGTATTATATGATACTAAAGTTCCTTATGAAGGGGGAGCTACATATTGAATTGTTAAACCAAGGTAAGTTTCAATCATTAGTTTTGATAATGACAAAACATCTTTATTACTAATATTTTACTTTGGGTATAATTAGTGAGATAGGAAAAAGTGAATTATGAAAAATCATGCATGTGTAGCCCAAAGAGGAGTTGCTTCAAGTAAAGAAAATGAGAGCAAGCGTTAGAATAAAGATCTAGAATGAAGACCAAGTTAAGAATGAAGATCAAGAGAAGAAGAAGAAGCCTAGATAGTTTTAGTGTTATAGTTTCATTGTAAGCTTGCCTTAATCTTTACTAATGCTTAAAAGGGCTCACTTTTGCATAAACATTTACATATTGATTTGCATATTAGGATTTAGTTTAGAATGGAATATAGGTGTAAAGTTTCATAGTCAAGGGGAAATTATATTAATTAGTTTTAAAGAAATCCTCTTCATGAGTCAAAGTGTTCTGGAAACTTGTTTAAAGTTGTTTAAGTATTTTTTTTAAATGTGTTTGAACCAAGTGTATGCTTAAAAATTGGTTTTGAACTTATTAAGAAAGTTTTGGAAAGTTTTTAGTATGAAAATGTTCAATAATGAAGGCTAATTTTATGTTTAAATCAATTTAAATATTTTGAAAATTGAAACAACCTTAAAATTAGAATTAAAATTTGTGTGAAATGTTTGTAATACAAAAGAAACAAGTTTGTAATTTGTGTTTTTTATCTCAATTATCATATCTTGATATTCAAATCCATTTAAGGAATGCTTTTGTAACTTGCTTGAATTAAAGTTGGATTAAAATAAATTAAATGGAATTTTTAATTAGATTTTGCAATTTTGTGTGCTGTTACAACACTAACAGATCGACTAGTGAGGCATACTGGTCAGCCAATGTGTCAACTAATCAATTGATTAGCAAGCTATACAGATAATGATTATTTCCTTTTTTAAAATCATTGATTTATATCATTTAATGACTAGAAAAATTATCCAACATCTCTTTTAGCTCAAGAACATTACAACACAAATTGTTCAAGCACCATATATCATAATGTCAAAGGTTTATCATTCATTATTTTTTGCGCTGGGAAGCATTAAATACATTTTGTTGTTAAGCTTTAAGTGAAACACCATTAAAGGCGTGTTTTATGTGTTCTTTGGAGTTTTTTTATTTTATTGTATTGAGATTTATTGTATAGTCTCCTCTTTATCATGAAAAAGATTAATTAAAGGTTATTCTTCACCTTTAATAAATAAGATGAAGTTGTCATTGGTTATTGAATAAAATTAGGATTGATTTATATTTATTA
>JAOXYD010233415.1:0-17781 GCA_028565735.1 Pinacopodium congolense
TTTCATGAATGCAAAGAAACACATTACAGATCATACAAGCAATCAATCAAGCAGAATACACATACAGTTCGTATTTTCTTAATCATCGGACCTAAGTCCGGCATCCAACCCATGGTTGGGAATCACACAGTATAAGACATTTTATATCATATCAAAATAGGAGCATATGTAAAACACATATACATAATACAATTATCGGATTAGAGTCCGATAGTTAACATAATTAAACACATAGGTCTTAGAGTTCACATATAAGTTAGCACTCCTAATGTATTCCCAATACTAAACATCTTCAGACACTCAATGTTCGGAATAGCAGTAGGCACACTACCTTATGCATCCACTTTACATATATAGAATAAGATCAGTTTTTCACAATTTCAACAATATAAATAGAAACTGAAATAATTGGATTAAACATAGCATATAGAGTGATTGTGCAATCTAGTCCAACTCACCAAGATCTCCAGATATTCAATGTCTGGCTATTCGGGAGACGTTTAGATTCTGCTCACTGTGCTCTATAATTGCAAGACATACACACACATTATTATTTGTGCGACTGCATAATAGCCAATTATACATGTCGGAATATGATGCATACTCGATTCATATTCAATCACTTTTGATTGACCTTATTCATACACATTAATTCCAAACATCCAATTTGTAATATATATCATCATTTTAAAAGTGACAATTATCAAATCTTCTAACACTCTATCTTCCATCTATTAAAAATCTCGTTTCTGGAGTTCACCATGATTACATGTCAAAAAAATATGTATAACTTTCAATACACTAATCCAAATCACATGCCACTTTCACCATAGTTAATTTAAGATCCATATTTACAATTTTTTAAAATCTTTCTCATTGAGCTTCTAAATGCCGCAAAATCAGGATGTAATTTTCTGTTCCAGATTTAGTGTTTCAGTGAAGGTGGTTTCATTGTACTGACCATAACTTAAGTGATACTCATTCAATCATTGTAATTCTTTCTTCTATTGAAAGCTAAGATATACCACTACAAATTTTATGTTTAAGGCTCATTCAAAATAAAGCTCTAACCATCTTAAAATCAAGCTCAAATACATGGGTTCTAAAACTAGGGTTTCTATTGGGCAGTTTAAGCCAAATAGCCATAGATTGAGTTTCACTCATCCATTGAGTGCGATTCTTTCACCAATTTTTCACTAAGACATTACTCTACAATTACCATGTTTTGAACAACTCCAAATACTGGCTCTAAGTACCTCAAAACCAAGAAACAATTATGGTGTTCCAGAACATGACATATGACAAGCTGTTTCAGGCGAATGATCATAACTCTACTTATTTCGTCCTTTTTACATGATTCTTGCACCAATAGCTCACTAACATCTAGAGATATAATTTTCATTCTTAAGGCTCATTAAGATTCGAATCCTAAGTTCATGAAAAATGGGTCGAAATGTCAAACATCAAATTAACCTCGATTTTCATGTATATTTTTCCAATCTCATGCAAATTTCAACTCTACACACTTACATACAACTCATGCTTTCATGCTTTATTAAGAGGGACCATATACTTACTTGTTATACTTAAACCAAGTCTTTTTTTAGCTCTCTAAACCATGCAAATCTGTGCTCCAGTCAAGGTAGGAGAAGAGGGGTTTGGAAGAACTCATCAAGATCTACAAAATACTCCAAATTTTGGCTTGATTTTGGTAAGAATCATGTAGGTTAGGGTTAGGGATTGAAGGTCACGAAGGAAGAAGAAGAAAGTAGAAGAAAATTTCTGAAAATAAGACTCAAAATGGTTAAAAACCGATGGTGGTAAGTAATGAAACATAATTGGTTCAAAATGTCATGTTCTCATTGGTTTATACTCCACCAATCACTCTTTTCAACTTATCATCCCTTGTTTAATTCACCATAACTCAATAACCACCGATCCTTTAATCATGAAATTTTATAGGCATATCCACAAGAAATATATGAATAATTTTTATGTTTTATACGTACCCTAATTCGGATTCCAAGGTCCTCATTTAAAAGGAAACATCTAGAGTACCCGAATCAGTATCCTAACATTAGCAGATTCTGTAAAAAAACCATAACTTTCATTATACTCATCCTTTTGACCTGATTCTTTCGCCAACATTCAACTAAGACATAATTATACAACATTTCTTCCTTATGCTCCTTAAAATTCACATTCTATCATGAAAGAAAAGGGGTCAAAATGTTAGGTTTGATTTTAGCCTTGAAATCAAAATTTGACTCCAACGACGTTTAAATTGCAAACCCCTTCCTACAACAACTTATAATTCATCAATGCACCATTTTTCATTTCCTAAAACATTTATCATCACATCAATCCCTCAATTTTCATCCCTTTTCAAATCACAAATTCATAAGTTAAGATACAAATAACTTCACATTTACACGATAATCACATCAAAATCACTTATAACTGAAAATAATCAATTGAATGCAATTAACACATTTACCATTATTCTAAATCACAATTTAAGAATGTATATGAAATACAATTCACAATTATACATGTGAAATTATTCTCTAAATAGTGGATACCTATATATATATATATATAGGAATCAGGTCATTACAGTTAAGATTCCCAATGTTGAAAAGTCAATGTGATAGTTATGTACTTAGATGTTAATGCCAAGTTATTATAGAGAACGAGAATTTTTGTCGAGATTAGTGTGGATAGAATCCTACCAACACGTGAGAGAGGATAAAGAAGGATTTAAACGATCGATTTCTTTTTTAAAAAAAATTTCTTCTTATAAACACTACATGGCTTACTCGTGATGCCTTGAAGAAACTTAAATAAAATAGATTGATAAGAGAGTATGTTAAGACATGTAACTCTGTAATGTTTGATATTGAGAATATGTCAAATAAAGACAAGCTCTTCAACTTTATATCTAAGTTACAACTTGAGTATAAAAAGAGTTGCAGAGACAAAATATAAAAGATGTGGTAAGAGCAATCATAACTACTAATGCCTTAGTAGAATTTTAGGTAATAAAAGAGACAAAGGCATCTTCTTTTAATTCTTCCAAAGGAAAATCAATAGCCCAATAAGAGAAGAGTAAAGGGAAAAAGAAAAAAGATCTGTGGAAGTAGTGGGATCATAAAGATAAAGGTAAGCAAAACGGTAGTCTCAAATATGGTGATTCTTTTTTAAGAAAGGAAGAGGATGTTTCTTATACCATGGCTCACATTTATAAGAGATTGTCCGATGCAAGAAAAGTTAAATGCCCTAATAGCAAACAAAGAAGGAGAAGAACTTTCAGAAGTTGCTATAAACTTAATTGTCTTGTTGAATGTGGTGAGTAGTAACATAAATCCCTTTGATAAATTAATCTATGCGAGAATATAATTCAATGGGTGGGAAATCACTACGATGTTGGATACAGGTGCGATATACTCTTTTATGACCAAAAAGATGGTGAACAAGTTAGGTCTTAAGATGTCTAAGACTAAAGCAAAGACAAAAACTCCTACAAGTAAAGTAGTAGTATGAATTGCATACAACATCTTAGTGAGCATAAGGAGTTAAAATGCTAAGTTCAAGGTCATGATCATAGCGTTGGAGGACTTTGAGTTCATATTGAGAATCAATTTCCTTAAAGAATAAAGGTAGTGTTATATCCATATTTGGGATGTATGATGTCTATGCACAAATAAAATTCTTTTTATATTAACTATTATAGATTCGATGGTGGAACGATTAATCCTATAATAATGGTAACATATATCTCAGTCATGAGCATTGAGAAAGGGTTGAAAAAGGCATGAAGACCTATTTAACTGCTATAAGGAAGATAGACAAGGACCACGTTGTAGAAGTGCTTGATATGGTTATAAGTTTACTGAAATAGTTATGGGATGTGATGTCAAAAAAGTTTCCTAAGACTCTCCCTCCTCAAAGAGAGATAAATCATAAGATTGTGTCGGTTCTAGGAATTATCCTTCCTACCTGTATCCCATATAGAATGTCTTTATTGGATTTGGTAAAACTTCAAAAGTAACTTGGAGAGTTGTTAAAGATAGAGAAGGCATAATTTTTTCTAACCTTTTAAGGCCCCATACGATGGCCTAATACTATTTTAAAAGTCTTGTATGGATTATCGAATCTTGAATAAGGTAAATTTAAAAAAAAATATCATGTTCCCTCGATTTAAAATTTAATGGAAAAATTATCGAGGTTTGTAATATTCACAAAATTGGATCTTCAAAGTAGGTACTGTATAAGCTCAATGGTGTAAGACAGTAGTACTCGATTTATGAAAAGGAGATGAATGCAGTGGAGCATGTTATTAAGGTACGTGAGTATACTTGTTAAGAAGTAGGTTAGTAATACGAATGGATAATGTTGATAATAAATTTCTTAAGACTCAAAAGAAGTTATATGTTAAACAAGCCCGATGGTAGCAATTTTTTGTTGAATATGATTTCATGTGGATTCTAAACTAGGGAAACACAATAACATGAAAAATGCCATATGTGAAAAGGAGGTGTTTTCGACCTATATATCATCATAAGAGTGGATTATAACTTGTTGGAGCAGATCAAAACTGCAACTTCATTAGATAGTACATACTGTAAATTGATTCGACAAGTTAAAGATGACATTATTCACAAATTTTGCCTCAATGATGACAAATTATTGATAACTAAGAGTAGTAAAATGTATGTGCCTAATTTAATAGCTTGTGAAAACAATTAATAAAGGAGATACATGATTCACAGTGGGCTAATCACCCCAAAGTTAAATGAATGATGATTCTTCTAACTTATTTCTATCATTAGCTAAAGACAAAGAATATCAAGGTATATGTTTAGACGTGCCATGTGTGTCAATTGAACAAGCTATCGAGGAAGAAAGAAGCCTGTTTGTTACAACCCTCCTCTATTCCGAAAAGACTATGGAAGTCAGTTTTGATGGACTGCATAAGTGAGTTTTTAAAGGTGGACAACATGACATCAATCATGGGGGTTGACAGATTCTCCAAATATGTGATCTTCATGCCTACTTCAGCATCTTATTCCTCGAATATTATTGAGTTATTTTACAAAAACATGGTGAAACACTTCAAAATATCTGCAAACATAGTAAGTAACTAGGATACTAGTTTCACAAGCTAGTTTTGTACATTTATATTCAATATGATGGGGTGCAATTTGAAGTTTTCAATAGCAAATCATATATAGATGGATGACCAAATAGAGTGAATCAATGATCTATTTGAGGAGTACCTACAACATTATATAAGTGAAACTTAACGTAACTAACTTAGTTTATTTGATATCATACAATTTTCTATAACTGGTATAAACCTTTTACGATGGATAAGAGTCCCTTTGAGATAGTTTTATGACAAAAACCCTTAACTTCACTGAAGATTATACAATAAAAGACAAGTGGTAAATATCTTGTGATTTACAAGTTCACGATGGAGAAATAGGAATTGTTGGATGAGGCGAGAAATAGTTTTCGAAAAGCTTCTAAGTAGATGAAAAAGTAAGCAACCAAAAGAGGAGACATTTAGAGTTTAAAGTTAGAAATAAGGTATTACTTAAACTTTATAAATATGAAAGAAGATCAATAACGAGCAAGTACATAGAGGGTTAGTGTCAAAGCATGATGAACATTTGAAATGTGAAGAAAAGTGGGGAATATGGCATACTGACTCAAATTGTCTGAAAGGTTAAAGGTACACCCTACTTTTCATGTTAGTTTTCTTAAACCTTGCTATGATGATGAGTTACATCTTAATAAGAGTCAGGTAAAGAGAGCTCTACTAATTATAACGAAACATTTTAAAGATCAAGTGGAGAAGATTTTAGATCACCGAGAGAGGGGGAAATATAAAAAGAATCGAAGGATAGAGTTATTGATTTAATGAAAAGGAAAGTCATCTTAGAAGCTATTTAGGAGAAAAATACAACCTTGAACCTTGTGACAATTTGAAGACTAGGTAACAACCTATCTTCAGTTTATTTCAATAAGGGTGTCGAGTTCATTTGGTGGGAGTGGTTTGTTAGCCTCTTATCATGTGTTGATTTTTCATATTTAGCTTGGGATGAACCTTGGTTGAAAGATTAGCTAGATCACATGTACGAGGGAGGCATGTGCAGGAACCAAAGTAAAGTAAGTAGTTTATATCAAGCATGGTATGAGTTTTTGTAGAGTTTCAATTAAGCTGAGTTTTGGTAGGTTGATTAAATTACCCGAGTTTTTGATGGACTAAGGATTCGTGTGTGCTCAAATGAACAGATCATAGCTAATAGGACTTAACTATAGATAAGCATTTGTTGGACTAGTGTGCTACATAGGTTCCACTTGGATACACTCATCATCAAATAGAGATTATAGGAAGATTTTCGATGATGTAGCAGATAAAGATCACATGGGATAAGCACTATCTTTTAAGAAATAATAGCATGCGGGATAATTAATAAAAACTTACATAGATATTCAAGGATAAGATGACATCTTATCTGATTGTATGTAATCTTTATCCAATTAGTTGAGATGTAATGTAACCAATTAAATTATCTCTTATTTAAATAGAGGTGTCATCCAATTAATTATGATAGATATAATCATATGGGAATGATGTAATCTTGGAAGTTAAACTAAACTAGAATCTCAATTTGCACTTATTTTTAACTTGGTTTTTAGGTAGTGTAGTAGTTATATATAACTCATTTAAACCTTACTTTTAACATATCAGAGTAAGTTTATATATAACTCATTTAAACCTTACTTTTAACATATCATAGTAAGTTTTCTTTTTCTTCTTACTATCTATTATTCTCCATTGCTTCCATAATTTATTTGTTTAAATACGAGGATTAAATACATTTCAATCACAAGGATTATGAGGCATTCGAGAACAAGTATATTTTTTAGTTGACGATTACTTAAGAAGTCTTAGTTAAATTTAAATGGGCTTAAACTTGATTTCCATATAAAAGACTAGGTGTAACTTTGGTATAAGTTAGGCCTTTGTATCACCTAAGTTATTAAATTAGGCAAAAAAAGATCAAGATTACTCGTCTAATGGCCATTGTTAGAATAAACAAAAGAAATAAACAAAGGAGAGATAAACAAAGAACCGAAACGTTTATTTGTTGTGTGTCTTGATTACAAGTAAATGGGTCTATATATACATGATAATTCAGACAAAAAAACAAAGATGAAAACGATGTAGGTGAGATGCAGCTTTAGGACAGCTTTATAGCAGCAATCAGTGCAACCATTTTGAACTTCTGAAGAAGGTACGTTGACACCCCCCCCCTCAAACTCAAGGTGGTAAAGAATAGAACAACTTGAGTTTGGAGACAAGGTCCTGAAATCGGCGAGGAGGATGAGACTTAATAAAGATGTCGGCAATCCGAGACTGAGAAGAGATAGAGACAAGTTGTAAAGTACCACGGAGAAGATGATGACGGACAAGATGACAATCAATTTCGATATGTTTTGTACGCTCATGGAAAACATCATTATGAGCAATTTGCATGGCACTTTGACTGTCACAAAACAAAGGAATAGTAGAAGATGATGAAACACCCATATCTTAAAGTAACCATCGTAACCATAAAAGTTCAGAGGTGGTGTTGACAAGAGTTCAATATTCTGCTTCTGTACTAGAGCGAGATACAACTGTTTGTTTCTTACTAATCCATGAAATGAGAGATGTTCCAAGAAAAAAACAATAACCAGTAGTAGATCGACGATCAGTCAGATCTCCAGCCTAGTCAGCATCAAAGTATGCTCGCAACTCAAGTTGAGAAGAATGATAAAAGTGAAGACCATGAAAGAGAGTGCCGCAGACATACCGTAAAATACGGAGTACAACAGAAAAATGAGTAGATCGAGGTGCAAACATAAATTGTTTGACAATATGAACAACATGTGTAATATCTGGATGAGATACTGTGAGATATATAAGACTTCCAACCAATTGACGATAAAGTGTGCCATCACTTAGAAGAGTTCCATCAGTGGTGGAAAGATGATCATTGGAGTTAAGTGGAGTACTAGCAGTTTTAGTGTCTGTAATCCTAGCATGAGAGATGAGATCAGTAGCATATTTTACTTGAGATAAGTAATAACCTATGTCATCAGATGATACTTCAAGGCCTAAAAAATAACTGAGAGTGCCAAGATCTTTCATTTTAAACTATTGATGGAGAAAGGATTGCAGAGTAGAGATTCCCTGTGTGTTATCCCCCGTGATTATCATGTCATCTACATAAAGAAGGAGAAGAGTATATCCTTGATCAGTGTGGCAAAAAAACAAGGAATGATCATAAGGACTGGACTAAAATCAAGATGTTTAATAGTATAGATGAATTTAGCAAATTAGGATCGAGGAGCCTATTAAAGGCCATAAGAGCTTTATAGAGATGACAAACTTTATGTGAAGGATGGTCATACCTAAGAGGAGGATTCATGTATACTTCCTCTGTAAGTTCACCATTGAGAAATGCATTTTTGGCATCTATTTGGAATAATTTCCAATGTTTGCTGGCGGCAACAGTAATAAGATTGCGGATTGAGGTCAAGCGAGCTACTGGAGCAAATGTCTCTTCATAGTCAATGCCATACTCTTGTGTGAAATCCTTTGCAACAAGTCAAGCTTTATATCATTAGATGGATCCATCAGCTTGAATCTTGATTTTGTACACCCATTTTCAACCAACAAGTGACTTATCTAGAGGTAAGTCAACCAAATCCTAAGTATTTGTACTAGTGAGAGCCTAGAGTTTTTTTTTTTTTGTCATTGCTTGTTGCCATAAAGGATTAGAACTGGTCTCGTGATAGGTACGAGGTTTATCTAGAAAAATAATAGTGGAATAAACATGAAAATCATGAAGACGAACAGAAGGTTAACTTACATGATTAGTACGGTGAACATGGAGTTGTGGAGGTGGAGGAGGATCATGTGGAGTACTGAGAAGATCATTTATGAAAATGACATAATATCTAAGACCACCCATTATATTATGAGGAGTAGGTCCCTAAATGTCCATATGAATCATATTAAAAAGTGATGAGGAAGTAGAATCATTAATATAAAATAATTTTGGATAATTGACAGAAAATGTTCAGTCTTAACAGATCCTAATGGGCCACTAGAAATTAAGGAATTTAATCTGGCATAAGAAGGATGATCAAGATGGGAATGACAAAAAATGAGAAGTGATGGCACCAACAGTAAGATTGGAAGGAAGATGCAAGGAAGTAAGCTTAAATAGCCATCCAACCTTACACCCTGTCCCAAAAATCTCGCATGTCTGTGAATCATGTACAGTACAACCATGACTTAAAAAAGATAAGTTAACACCAAGGTTGCATAATTGACCCACAAAAATAAGATTTAAAGAAAGATTAGGAATAGGAAAGGTGTTAGGTAAAGCTAATGTAGTTGTATGGGTAGTGCCGATACTTTGAACATGCATAGTAGAGTTATCAGTAGTATGAACAACATGTGGAACAGAGAGAGTTTTATAAAATTTAAGGATAGAAGAATCAGATGTCATATGGTTATAGCAACTGGAATCAAAATACCATAAGGACGAAGTACCTGAGGTGACAGATAGGGCAGAAGAGAAAACAATACCAGACTCTAGTTGAATTTGCTAAAGGAGAGCTTAAAAATCTTTTAAAGAGAATTTAGGGGATGTACTCTCTGTTGAACCCTCTATGGCAACAGCTGCAGTAGAAGAAGATGGAATGGACTTGGAAGGATTACTTTGCCCATAATTCTGTTGAAGTCGCTTTCTACATTCAGAAATATGATGACTAGCAGTAGGTACAAGATCCTTTGAAGGTTTTCTTGATTGGATTATGAGTATAAGATGTTTGAGTAGCCAAAAAAACATCTATAGTAGGAACAGCCTTTTCCATATGAAGAGCATTGAGTCTACTTTCTTCTGTGATTAATTCTTTGACTATAGTATCAAGAGTTGGTAAGGAACCTCTGTGAAGAAGAGAACTATGGATAGATTCAAACTCATTGCGAAGAGTCATCAACAACTGCCAAATATGTTGATGATCACAGAGATTGGCATAAATGGTGGCTGCAGCGGAGATTGGGCTATACTGGATCTTTAAGGATTAATTGATCTCATAGTTCTTATAATTCTGACATATAGTTATGGATAGTCTAACTAGGTTGTTGTTGCATCCGATGAAATTTTCGATAAAGCTGAAATTGATTAACATCGTCAGACACAAAATAGCGATTCTTTAAGAAATCTCATACCTCCTTAACTGTATCAAAATGCAAAATGTCAAGCTTCATCACTTTGGAGCATGTGTTTTGGAGCCATGTAAGGATTTGATGATTCATTCCATCCTAAGATACTAGGAGAACTGTAAATATTTCTTCGTCTTCATCTTTACTTTTGGTTAGTTTAGGTATTTCTCTAGTAACAATATGCCAAAGAAGCCTTCCTTTAAGAAAGCTTCACAATTCTTCCGCCCCCAAATTATAGTTTGTTCCATCGAAAACAGCATTGATAAGATTGAGAATGTATTAACAAAATTTAGAGGCATCCATAAGGAGACCTCACCAATAGATTCAAAGCACCTAAAAAACCTTAGGAACTGGTCTGGGTTAGAAAAGAACCGTAAGAAAAGAGGCTAAACCGGCTGGTCAAAGATAAAGTCAATTGGTCAATAACCTAACTAAGCTGAACTAGAAAGAACCCAACCGAACAAAACCAAAAGGTTGAGTAGGATAGATATGGTGCCACGTAGACGAATCAGACCATGAAATGTGTCCAAATTAGTGCTGAAGAGATGATGATGTAGCCCATTAAAATGATAACATATGGTCAAGTGATTGGATGACACGTGGTTAAGAAACGTCGTCGGTTGGGTTCTACTCCTTTAAGATGCTGAAACGTTGTGCAGGCATGACAAGAGAGGAGGGACAAGCCTCTTGTGCAAGTACGGAGAAGAGGACCGAAGAGCGGGAGCCCCAAAAATAAATATTAAAACACAATAATAACAACCTATTATGTAATAAACACATGCAAAACGCTTAGAAAAATACATGCAAAAACAAAATTATCACCTAACTTTAAAACATGAAAAAAAAACAATGACATAATATGAACTTGGATTCCAAAGTCTAACATGCATTGATCATACCTCGTGTTGATTATTATGCAGGCTATAGAAAAGATACTAGGATCACCACGTTTAAGTGGAAGCCATCTAGATTGAACTGTTGATACTTCTACACCTACCCTTGCCTTTCCTTCATTCTTTTTCTTCTTTTATATTCTAAACTCCTTCAAAAATCGATCAATAACTTCGAGTAGTGATTCCATAACTTCAAGGATGAATTTCTCCTTCTCCTTTTTCTATTTTTATTTCTCCTTTTGTTTCTTTTTTCTTTCATGTTATTCTTCACCTTTTGCTTCTCTTTTTGCTTTGCTTTATCTTCTCTCATTGCCAACCTACTGGGAAAAGGAGCTTGAACATGGTGAGGATTAATATAGATTGGAACACATACCTCGGGAGGCATCAAATCCTCCTTCTTTTCTTACATTTCTTTCTTTTATAACTCTTCCTTCTCCTCTAGCTTCATGCTATCTTCCATCCTTGCCAACCTGCTAGGAAAAGGAACTTGAACATAGTAAGGATTAATACAAGTTAGACCACATACCTTAGGAGGCGTTAAATCCTCCTTCTTTTATTTCACTTCCTTCTTTTCCAATTCCTCCTTCTCTTCTCGCTTGGTGCTCCTCACGAAGATGGTAAACATGTTTTCTCTTGGATTTCACTCTATTTGACTTTGAAGTTGAATGGAAACTTGTGTTTGTAACCTGCCCATGAATTTTGCTAGTTGCCTCATTTGGGTCTCCAAATTCTTGATGACACTCCTTGTCTCTTGTTGGAAATTTAAAGTATTAGTACCTAAATTTTTTACAATCTCATTAAGAGATACCTGTCCAATTTGTGTTGGTCGAGGCATAGGAGGTCACAATTACTACTGGTAAAACCCAGGTGGAGGGTTTTGTCTATGTTGCTACCATATGGTGAAGGGTTTGAAGTTCATGCCACTTCCTTACTGTTTGCCCCTGTAAGATAAGTTTAAATGATCCTTCTACCCTGGATCATACCCTCTCTGTTGCCCTTGGGCTACTCTAATATCATACACCTATTGATCACCATGCAAAGTGGGAATAAATTATTTAAATTACCAGATAATGAATAAATTTCACATACTTTAGCCTTCCCCTTTCGAACAGTAGCTTACTCTACCAAGGATGTGAGATTTGAGACTTGTGTAGAGGTTGGAATGTTATTCCTACTACCCAAATACTGTGAGTTGGATGCCATTATTGCTATAAATTTATTTGCATCAGTTGGTTTCTTGTTGACTAACCCCCTCCACTAGTTTCTTCTATCATGTTCCTATCTATAGGTGTTAGTCCTTCATAAAAATATTAAATATGAAACTGTTTACTTATCTAGTGATTTGGGCAACTATTGCATAGCTTTTTGAAACGTTCCCAGTATTTGTGAAGCAACTCCCCTCCCTTTTAAGGAATGCTGACAATCTCCTTTTAGATGTTTGTAGCCCTCAATACTGAAAAGTACTTCTCTAGGAAGACACTACATTTAGTCCCTAGTGATAAGCAAACCAGCTAGTAGGTCATAAAGCCACTCCTTATTTGCATCCACTAAGGCAAAAGTGAAAGCTTCCAACTTCAAATGATCTACAATGACTCCAATTGACTTTATCCCTGAACATGCGATGTAAAAATCTTTGAGAAAAATGTTCGGGTCAGTGATGTAGCTAGATTGTAACAAGCAATTATAAAAAAAGATAGCCATAGCACAAATTAGACTAGTTCCAATCTCAAAGTCAGGTTCATTGTCAGTGTTGGCCCTATATGTCACCTAATAGGGGTGAATTACATTCTTAAATATTCTTTTCAATATTATTAAACCTAAGTCTTTTTACCAAATTTAATCAAGTTCGAAAGCAAAATAATAATTTAATTATATTGAAAATTAAATGCATTAAAATAAAATAGAAAAGGAAGAAGAGACACAACTGATTTATTTTGGTTCAGACCAGTCGATTTGCCCTACATCCAGTTCCCAATACCATTATTGATATTTTATTCTTATTGCAATCAACAAGAGTACATAATACAGTCCTTTCTACAGGCTCAATAATAACCACTCCCTTTTCTAAGGCTAAGGAATAACCTTTCACTCTTCTTTTCAAAGGCTCAAGAATAACCCAACAACACTTTTTTTATGACTTAAGAAGAACCCTCATAAAATTCTCAACCATAACTCCACCAAAAGCTCATATACACTCAAGAATGATCAACAATAATGAACAAACACTTTCAATACTTCTTGGATACTTCTTAATTCATAAAGAACATAAAACGTAACTATTTATACTAATTCCAAAGACTAAATAGCCGTTGCTCCAACGTTCTTATTATTTAATAACATACCCATTGGAAATTTGCTTATTATAGAGTTACCCTTACGTAATATTCATGTTTGGTCGACCGAATGACCTTATTCAATTGATCGATGGTGATTCGGTCGACCAATGTCCTCATTCGATCTACTAATTCCTTGCACAAACTCATTTAGTTGACCGATGTTTGTGCTGCCAGCTTGTAGCGCCACTTAATGTTTTAGTCATATCATCTTTATTCTTCATCCAATGGACGTGAAACATTTTTGTAATAGCCTATAAAATTTTATATCATTTGGAGCTCTATAAGTAGACTTGCTTCCTCAAGTTAGTTATACAAATTTTAGAGTTCAACTGAGCTTGTTCAACAATCTAGCTTCCAAACTTTATACAATCATTAATCAATCCATGTAAAACCAATTCCATTCAATTCTTAACCTAATTCAACATATTGTAACACAAACAAAACAATACTAATCAAATCTTAATACATTTTGCACAATTATACAAACTTAAAACAATCAATTCATCTAGTTTACCAAATTTCATTAACAGAATAATCTAAACAATTTCATTCACTTTAACTATGTACTTAATCAATTCATAAAATTTTAATTTACATAACCTTTATCTAAAACTTATTCATCACATGTACTATAATATTAAACAAACATAACAAACTCTATAAACATACTAGTAGAAACACTTTTTCATCAGCAAAGCAAAATTGGAACTAACCATTGGTTCAACAATCTTCCCCTTTTTGATGATGACAAAACCATGTGATATTAGAAGTATGTAACACACAAATCAAACCACTCAACCATGCAAACATCACAAAACTAGCGAGTCCTTTCCCTTTCTGATATCATTTCTATCATTCTCCCCCTTTTTGTAATCATCAAAAAGTATACAACCCATTATAAAAGGTGTAAAACTTGAATATGAAACTAGTCATATAACATCTGCCATTCTCCCCCTTTTATAAACGTTTGATACCAATAACCATGGAGCATACAAACATGATACACTAATCCTCTCCTAAACATATATTTCAACTAATGCTCCCCCTTGATAAGACATACTAATATATCCTTAAAAACACCATAATACACGTATTCAAAAGAGGGACAAAAACAAGCCAAATGTCATTAAAAAGGCCTACAATCAAATAATCATCAACAGAAATATTAATTTTTTAAAAAAAAGTGATCAAAAATCACATGCACGAAACCAAATATACTGAAAAGAAGGCTTGTCTATACCAATTGTTGAAAAACATTATACCAAATGCTAGAGGAAAAAAACTTTATACCATTTGGTGGAAAATAAAAACTTAATACCAATTATTCTTGTCATTAAAAAAATTCAAAATAAGATGCCACTTGTTTAGTAACATAATAAGTTATTAAAAGATAACTCGTTGATACTAATTGTAATAAAAACAATGAAAGCTAATTAATGATACTGATCTATTTCATCAAAATAACTACCACAATACCAATTGTTAATATCATCCAAAATGAAACAAAGGACGCTACACATCATCAACAAGTACTAATAACACAACATCAAGATGCAAACAAGTTCAAGATACCATTTAAAATTACTTTATACTTTACATCAATTGTTAAAAAATATCTTAAGGATCTCAAATCATTAATACTCTACCAAAGACTCCCTATAAATTAATGGAATCTAGTTTTTTGATAAATGAAACTTTCATTGCACAACATAACAAGTCCTAAAAAATAAACTGTCATATTTGACTTTTAAATACCTCATGGAAGAAGTCATAATCCTTTTGACACTCAATTATGGAACTTAAATAAAGTTCCATACTCCCCCTCAATACAAGGATAATCTTTCAAAACAAAAAATTTCAAACATATGCCATTAAAGTATCAAATTCAAAGTTTCAATTATCGTTCAGTACCAGCCGAGAAACATAAGAAAAATATTATATTCTGCACAAGTTTAGATATTGGTCAATATTGTCTGTTTCGGTCAGTACAGGCCATAATGCGTCATACCAACCAGTACTGGCCGATACAAAGAATAAAAAAATAAACTGTTTTTGAAAACAAGAAAATTTTGTATTTTAAACTATTAAGTTTCAATGTTTAACTGTTATTCTTAACATAAATATATTTATTGATTATTTTATAAATTTTATAAATTTCAAAGATTGATTTATAATTTTAAAATATTATCCGAAACATTACAGTACCATTTTAAAGCCAAATCCGGTACCGATACGGTATTCAAAACTTTGATCAAAGTTCAATAACCCCTTTCAGAGTTTCAAACATCAGTAATATCTACACATTTTCCATTCTTTAATGTTATCCTCAATATAATGTCATGAAATTTTCTAAAAGCCAAAAGTTATGTCACAAATTATTTAAAACCTACAGTAGTAGCATTTTTTATAAAATGCATGAAGTCAAAATTTAAAACTTTAATGAATCTTAAAACCTTTTCTATCAAGGCATTAAGATTTTTTAAACAAATGTATGGGGGCAAGTTATTAAAAATATCAAAGCAATTTAGAGAAAGTTATGAGCTCACCCTTATTGGAAACATTTTTTTTAAACAAGCAAGTGCAAAGGTTTAAAATACATGAGAAGGATTAAGAATTCAAAAACTTGATTATTGAAAATATGCTCTTTAATAATCCTATAAGTAAAAAAAAGATTACATAATTCATAAAGTATCTGAATGTCTAGGAAACACTTAAAGTAATTACTTAAAACATTTATCAAGACACAAAATTGTACAAAAAATTAAACATATAAAAACATCATTTAAAAAATCTCTTCAACCAATAACAACTGAAAGAAATTAAGAAGCTGAAACGTTATATTCATGTAGTACAATCAAGATTTCTAATAAGTTAAAACCTAAATTTAATCAAATTAAAAAATAAACATCATATAAGAAAGTTATACTTAAATAACACAAAAGGTAGAAATTAAAATCGCAAAATTTTGTTCATTTGGTAGACCGAACAACTAATATTGGTCGATTGATATCCCTACATACCATATTTAGTCGGCTTAGGAACTTATATTGGTCGACTGATATACCTGCAAAAACACATTTGGTCAGTCGAACTACTCCTATTAGTTGATCAATAATTAACAGTATACAGACATATTATCCAAACAATTAATCAAATACATTTTCAAGAATTCAATTGCTTAATTTATAATGTAAGTAGCAATGAATAAAAATATCAAGTAATATACAAATTCAAAATAATTTAATTATCCAATTTTTAGTCAGAATCAAAACATCATGTAATGCTTAACCAAGAATATAAATATAGGTTTATGGTATACCTCCCTATTAATAATTTATCACTAACCTCTTGTAGTCTTTACATCCTTAGTTCAAAAATAATGGAGATTCTTATTTTTTATTTATGCTCTTGGAAATAACCTTTAATACCTACAAAATAAATTTAATGAACTTTTGCTACCCATATAATCTTAGGTCCTTAATGTTTAGCTTTATATCTTTCTCGTCCATTCGACAAAACATTCACATTTAAACGATCATAATAGAATTGTTGAACATGTCCAAATTGACAACAAAAATCACAAGTTAATGGTGCATGTGCATTCCCATGACCATACCTTGGTCTAGATCCATTGAAATTTCTAAATGTATATTAATGATGTCTTAAATTGTTCCTATATGCATCTCTAGATGTAGACATTTTTATTTGATGAAAAACTTATTTAGAATATGCATGAGACATATTTAAAGGCAAATGATGACCACGGTAAACATTTCTACATGCATACATATGATCATGAGGAACACATGAAGTAGACGACTTGTATGCATCATCTTGATGATGTGCATTTACAAAGAGATTATGTCTATTTTTAGGAATAAGCACATTCTTTTTATATGATGGATTTGACACATACAAAAATGCATGATGATTCTTCTTATGATGAGGGCTAGATGATGAAGGTCTAGCAACATTTTTAATGGATGACCTAGGTCCTTCTTCTTCTAAGTTCTTAACTTAAAAAATTTTGGTCATACTTGAAGAAGATCCGTTATTGCTCTTATAACCTAAACCATGTCTATCATTTACGACTTTTTGACCATTCAACATGTTTTCCCATTTTTCATTCTTTTTCATAAATTTAGCAAGTGAATCCTTAAGGGTTTTTAGCTCTAATCTAGGAGATGTATTTTCATTCACCAAACTATGATCATCACATTTTGATTTTGAATGTTTCTTTAACAACCTATTTTCTTCT
>JAOXYD010233431.1:0-17779 GCA_028565735.1 Pinacopodium congolense
ATTTACTTGATTTTAAAGCATAACCAAACTTTAAACAAGATTAAATGGAGAAAAAGCAAAGTTTTAACCATAGCTTTGTTTTGATTTCGTGAAGGACTTTAATCAGACATTAAATCTATTTTAAACTCAATTAAATTATCAAACATCAAATCCATAGCTCCTTTAAACATATGGTAATTTTTCATAATTTTTAAAAGGAATCAAAAATCGTTTTCAAAGTGTTTAAGCCAAGTTATCACCTTTTTAGCCTTTTTCTAATTTTCAATCAATTTCCTTGGAGTTTTCGAAATAATTGTAATCCAATCAACCTAGTAGTTAAGTAATCAATTCCTTGTGGGTTCGACACTCGGAGTTTTAAATTTTACTCCACTTTATTACTTTTACGATAGGTGCACTTACCTCAAAAGTACGTTGGTTTTAAAAGTAAAAATCATTTCAAACACCCCTCAATTTTAAAGTCACCTAACCAACGCAACAAGAATCCATACATTTTTTATGAAGTTCAAGCTAAAAATTCATCAAACATCTAATTTAAACATAGTAGAATATGAAAATATGAAAAATACATTAATAAAAAAATCCAAAAATTTTAAATGAAGAGAAATACTCCCCAAAATAACTAGATAAACAAATTGAAATCCAAATAGAATCAAAATCTAACCAAAACCATTAAAAACGTGAAGAAAATGAAAGAAACAGGATGAAAGCTTAAGGAAATGTTAATGTCTGTTAGGTTCCTCTTCTTCTTAACTTTTGTAGCCTTTAAATACCCTTTCAAATTAAGGTAATGATGAGAGTTATGCAAAGACTTTTTTTCCCTATTTATTTTTCGTCGTCAACTCCTTGAATGGCGTTTTAGTAACCTCATTAGTGGTCTTATCTGAACCATCATTGACGTTTAAGTTTTTTTAACTTTAATGGTGTTTTGCATACACCACTATTGAGCTCCTTAAGAGCACCATTGATGTTCTAGGTAATAAACCCCTCTTAATTTTTGTGCTCCAATTCTCTCCAAAACTTTTGTCAAAAGTTTAAACTTATCATTTAACATATAATAACATAGATTAGCTACCTTAAAACAAAAAATAGGGATTAATTCAAGTGAATACATGTATAACAACATATCAAAATTCATCCCTATAAAATATCTTTTTATTATTCTAGCTTTATACCAATAAAAACTTTAATGTTCAAGAGTAGTATTAGTTTCCATTTAAGAGCATGACCTAGCTTAGGAACAAGGGATATTCATGAGAAAAAGTTTACCTTCGTGATACCATTCATGATAAGATGCTTGCCCTCACACTAAAAGACAAGATTAATCCTAAATAATTGCTTAAAAGTATAAATAGAATAGTTTTTTGTTTTCTTTGATACATTCTTATCGAATCTTTTGTGAAGATTTATATGAAATAATTTAGATGATTGATATTATGCATTGAGGGTTGCCTCTTTGCTAACAATATGCTTGTATGATAACAATGTTTTTATGATTGTGTGTGATAACATTGTTTTTTTAAGATGTGAGCCAAATCAAAGCCATTGGTTTATAATTATTTTTACTCAATTAACTTCTAACTCCTAATCGATTTCATTTTGAGTAAATATTTACGTCATTGCTTGAGGATAAGGAATACCTAAAGTACAGGTAAATTTATAAAGCTCTAATTATACATCCTTTAGACATGTTTTCATAATGATTAACTTATGATGCATGTTTAGTTTAATCTTGAATAAGATGTTGCTCAAGTTGCTTTCGATAATTGTTTATATTTTTATAGAATTTGGTGAGAAATTTAATTTAATTTTTGGAATTAGAATAGACGTGGAATCAATTTGGGGAGTTAGAACATCAAGTTATGAAGTTTCACATCAAATATTAAGATCATAGGACAAGCCATAAATAGTGCATTAAGAGAAGAGTACGAGAGGTTTGAAACAAGAACTACCTCTAGTATAAGGGACTTTGGTAAGAAACTAGATGGACTTTTGGTGTTTGAATGGTTGTGGAATTAATTTATGAAGTAGGAATATCATGTTATTGAGCTTTACCACAAATTAATAAGAGCTAAAGGCTAGCAAAGTTAGGAAAGTGATAGATAGGTAACAATCCAAGTCATGGCTATGACCTTGCTCGTGATATTTTCTACAAGGTTTTATTTTTCTAAAATATCTCATAGGGAGAATCATGATTGTGACCCCTAGCCATGACACTGTCAGCCCCTTGTGTTTTTAAGTGTTTTGAGATTTTTTTTCATTGTCTGTAGTTCCTTAAAGCCCCATAGTGGCCACCAAGACCTTAGAGATTATTCATAAGATATATTACCAAGGATTTGACAAAGATCAATAGAGAGAATTGGATGAAAACACCAATAAAGCAAAGATTAATATTAGTTTTCCAACAATAATCATAGAGGAGTTAAAGGATTCAAACTTCTTGAACTTGAGTATTTCTATCCTATCTCTATTTATGATTTTGATTATTGTTTTCTTTATGATGGAGACTTAATTTTCTTATCAGATTTGGATTGTTATTAAATCTAAGATGTAGTATTACATTATTTTCTTTTATTTAATTTGAATTTCTAGATTTTTGTGAATTGTCTATAGAGTTAACTAAGACAGATTTTTTAATTTTTGTGATTGTGCAAAGTTCAATTCCAAGTACATGGTTTAATATATTTAGATGGACCAAATCAAATATATTATTAGATCAATTATAGGTGATGCATCAAGTATACATTCTTTGACCATAGGATTAAATGAGATGTCGAAATTAGGTGTGAGCTTAATCAAAAAAATTTAGTTCTATAAAAATTAGTAAGGCATTCAATTGATGAATTGAGATAGTGTGACTAGTTGTTTGATTTGTTAAATTAAATAGAAATTGCACGACTTAACTGTGAGCTTATAATTCAATTTAAGGACCTAAAATATAAGATAATCTAGATAGTCTATTAAAGAGAGGTTAAGAAAAAAATAAAAACACATCTTAACGGAATTGACAATCTCGATCCTAGCTTCATTATTATTTATTAATTCTTATGAGTTTGCATTTAGATTTGTCATTAGTTATTTAGTTTATTTTAATTAATAAATTAATTAATCAATGATGATAGCAAGGATAGGAATTATTTTGTAATCACATTCCTCAGGATCAATAACCTAGACTAATACTACTTATACTGCATTGTGATAAGTGTACTTGCCTTATTACGTATTTTAGCATTGTTATTAGGATTATTTAGTTTATATTTATTTAAAACTTAGACACGTTTAACACACATCATATCTTATCCTTAACTACATTTAAAATTAACTTGTCAGTGGAGTACTATTCTCTCTTATTTAATACATTTAAAATTAACTTGTTAGTGGAGTACTATTCTCTCTTCTTTCATAATTATTGTGTTTCATTTTTACTTCTGAACCTCAAATTTAGAATAATTTGTCTTATGTGTGTATGTTCTTAGAGAGGGGGTGCATACTATTTCTTTATACTATACACATTTTAATTGTTGGCACTTTGATAATGAATGTTTTAGATAATTCACTCAATAACAATTAATTGCAATGTTCCAATGGAATTGAATTATTTAGTATAGTGAATATTGAACAAGTCCTTATTGATTTCAAACAACTAGTTTTTCTTTCTTTTTTATTTTTGTTACTTTCATGTGCTTACTAACCTTTTTGTGTAGTATTAGTCTTTATGAATATTTTGTATAGATTATTATGTGAATCTATAATAGTGTGTTTAATTTAATAATTATAAATTAAGAAGAAAAAATTTATGATTGCATTCAACAAGTGAGTAAAAAAATTTCACTGTTTTGTTTTCATACTAACAAAAAAGAAGAAGTTTATGAGTGGTACTTGTGGCCATTTCAGAGAGTATCCTAGCTACATAACTGGGAGTATTTATAACAAGGTGTTCAAGTTCATGTTAAAAAGCTAGTTAACATCTTAAATAAGCTCTAAAGAGTATCCTAGTTAAGTAACTAGGGATCATTCATAAAAATACGTTTGCCCTCATTTAAAAAAATTGTGTGACCTTAAAATAAAATTTCTAATTTTAATTGTGGATGTATTTAAAACACGTTTAACCAAATTGTGTAGTGATATATATGGAATTATTTGGGTATCTAAAATTGTACATAAAAGTTTCTAATTACTAATAATGTTTTTTCATGTGAGAAAAAAGGATTGTCAAGATAGAATTGGGATATGTAAGCTATGTTAAATTTATTGATTTGAAATTTTTCGTACTCAATTCTCTTTTATCTTTTGATTAGAATTGTTTTAAGTGGAGTGTCTAAGTCTTTCCTTGAGGATAAATAAAAATTTGAATGTGGTGATTTTTGGATTTTACTTATTCTATACATATTTTTGGCAAAATTTCATAGTCAAAATCCTAAGTTTAAGGTTAATTTCACATGAAATCAATGTTTATTTGAGATGAATTTTTAAAACAATATTGCTCATGATTATTTTAGTAAAAATAAATGTTTTGTATGTCTTAGTGAATATATTGGTGTATAAGAGTTGGATAAGTTGCATTATCAAAAGATAAAAGAAAATTATCAATTTAGTGAATTCCAAACCCCACCTTATAGCCATGGCCGATGCCATATGAACTTCGCAGAGAAAAAATCCATTGAGTAATGAAGTAAGTGGGTTCCATGGATGGGATTATAGCCATCACCTTGACTGTGAATTTGATGGAGACTCCACTGGATGTCCCACGGTCATGACTCTAACTATGGAAAAATTAGGACTTTCCTCTATTTAAGTTCCAATGTATGTTTAGAGAAAAACGTCTGAGCTTTAAATGTGCTAGAGACTCCACTAAGAGATCAAAGCTTAATTCCAAGTCACCTTTATAAAGTTTTCAAGGAAATTAAAGGAGGAGAATTGAATAAAACATCTACAATTGAGAGATCAAGAGCAAGTTCTAGCAATATTCATAAAAGATCCAAGGATTAAAACACAATGAGAATGAGCTTTCCGATGTCTTGTTCTTCTATCATTATTTTTCTTTAATTTTACATGTTTATTAACTAAATTCTCATAGGATCTAGATAATATGAACTTTAAGATGTAGTGTTAATTGTTTTTCTTCTATGATTCATTAATTAAATTTCTATATTTTATCTTAGATTTATCTATGGATTCACTAGATTGGTGTTTGATATTTTACAGGGATGATGATTATTTTTAAGGTTTTCTACGCAAATTAATTTGAATTTATCCTTATTTTTAGTTTAAAACTACTCAATTTTTGTTATTACGTGTTGAATGGTCGATTCATTTAATTAACACAAGTTTTGGGTTAAAGCATCAAGTTTTGGAGAGAAATAGAGAAAAAATTGGAAGGAAATCTTCTGTCTTTGAAGGCAATTGTGGTTGAAGTTGCGACAACCATCACAAAAGTTCGAAGATAGCAACCTATACGACAGTTAAGAGAAAATCACCAAAGAAGTTACTGAACTGCTGTAGAACTAGCTGACATGGAAAACTAAAAAGGATAGAGTGTTATTTACTTAATCTATAACCTTACCCTTATTGGAAAGGGTATAAAGGCCTCAAAAGCATGTAGAGCCATCACAATCTCCAAACATTTTCCCTTTTCTTTGGCTTGTTCCATGTTCTTACAATTTTTTTCATTTTCTTAAAGCTTTACATTACATTTTGATTTTTCTTTGTTTCTAATCTCTCTTATAAGTTATTTTAGGTAGTATTCCTCGTCATTTATAGTTATGGGATTTTTTTATTAATTTATTTTTGCATTTTCATATTCTATTATTTTTGGATTAGATGTTATAGGACTTTGAAGTTGAAAACTAGAAACAATGTATGTATACTAAAATTTAATTAAATGTATGGCTTTCCTTTCCAATTCCAACCCTTATTTTAGTTACTTAAGTATGGGTTTTTGTGATTTTATTTTTGCCTTTACTAATTAATGGTTGTTTGGTACATTGATTCATCAGTTTCCTTAATTTTGTGAAGTTTTTAATTGAGTTTTAGATTGTAGTTGAAGCTTGTTCATGTTCTTAGGTATTAAATTGCTTGATTTCAAATTTTTTCCAATTCTAGAATACTGGACTTTCTCTTTTAGTGTTTTTAAGTTTTATTTTTGTGTTTTGTCATGAGTTAAGTTGGTAATTAGAGTAAAAAATTAGGTTTGCCATTATATTAGTGTTAAATATTAATTTTAGTTACTTATCTTAAAGTTTCCAGCCTTGGTTTCATTTGATTTAATATGGTTTATGATTATTTAATTTCTATTTTGATTAATTTGAGCAAGTGAGGTTAATTTCCTAAAGGTTTAAAGGTATTAAAGGGACGAAAGGTAATTATTTGTGAGTCTGAAGTTAGGCTTTTAATAAATTGGTGCCTTTGTGCTTATGATGCATTGGAACCTTGGTTTAATGGTAAGAGTTAGGAGTTATTACTAGGCTTGATCACCCTTTTTGGTAATTCCTAATTTGAACACTAGGGTTAAACTTAATATATAATAATCATTAGTGATTTTCGAAAGTAGCAATAGAGTAGATGGATTTGTAGGAAAACTTAACCAATTAGTCTAAGTTCCAATCTTAGGTTACACTTTCAAAGTTTGCATGTTAATAGCCTAAGTTAGTTGTTTCTTATTGCAGAATGTTTTTTATATTTTAAATTTAGAGAGCCTGTTCTAGAAGTACCTATGTTTTTAAATTTAGAGAGCTTGTTCTAAAGTTAAGGGTTGATGGTGATTAGGAAGTACCTATGTTTTTAAAGAATTATAATAAGAACACACTACAAAACATCATAATACACAAAAAGGTAAGTTTACCTATCAGATGTAATATAACTTCGATGAGTCTAGGTGTAAGACCATAAGGATTGTTATTGCTAATGAAATCCTATCTAAATCTAGCTAGTTACTCAAAAAACAAAGATTTATTGTTTGATTAATTTAATGATCAAAAGAAACAAAATAATTATAGTAAAGTTCCTAGACAAACTTATAAGGAGAAAAAATCAATGATAAAGGTAGTATTTAGGTGATTAATCCCTCTAAGATGTGCACGTACTCATTGTTTAACTTGTTTTAACTCGAATTCTAGATTTATTAGAATGTAGATTCCCTAATGTAAATTACAATCTTTCTCAAACAAAGTAATATCTATCTAATTGAAGTAACCTAGTGAAATCTCTCTCCATCCTGTTCTATTGAATTGAATGCATTCACTTCTTTTATAGAGCCTATTATTTTTTATAAATTCACATCTAACCCTACCATCTTATGTAGGACTATCATGAAGTGATATAAATCATATAAGAAATTTTGTAATCTCAATCATAGACATAATCAAGGCTTCGAAATCAATATTTATTTTCGTAAAAATATTGAATCTAAATGAATTAATATCCATGTTAAAAAATTTAAAAGTCAAGAATTAAAACAATAATAACAAGAATATTAAATCATAGAGTTCGAAAAAATCCAAATCCTATAAAACGTTTAGATCATAAACATAGTTTCAATCACACAAACAAACATGAAGACAATGGAATAAGAAACCTCCTAATAGGCCTTATTGGATCCTTGAAATCTGGGTGTTGAATGTTGCAATCTTTCCATGATTCTTGAGTTCTTGTCTTTAGATGCTATCTATCTATTAGGGGTGAATTTTATAGTATTTTGTTATGTTATTTAACATATATTTACGCCTATTTTAGTGCTTAATTGTTTAATTAATATTAAGAAATGTAAAATTTGGAGGTTGATGTGAATAATTGAAGAAACGTGCTAAAAGGAAGAAAAATAATCCAAGTCTGGACCATCAACACTGGCCTATTTTTGAATTATAGTCACCTTTCATGGTTCACAGACCATCATTGAAGAAGTCAAAAAACATACTATCAACAGCAAATTATTCATCCTTCAACGGCGCTGTTATGCATTAGTGCTCCTGCCATTATAAGCTGCAGACACGGTTTTGCAACAAATTTTTCAACATTTGCTCCTGCTGCTTCTCCTATAAATAAAGGACCTCTCAGATCTCTAAAACAAGTAACTTATGATCAGAAATCATTTTCTTAAGTTTTTTTTTCAAAATAAGCTTAGTTTTAGGTTAATTTTTGTTTCAATATTTGTAAATTCAGTTTGTAGGTTGTTTGTTATCGATTCAGCAGTATAGTCACGTGGTTTAAAGCTAGACTATCATCTGATAATCTTTTTTGGTGACATCTAAACTCTTAATCTTGTGTATTATTGTTGTTTTGATTAATTGATCAATGTTTATGTTGATTAAGTTAATTATTTGGTTAGCTCTAATTAATTTTTGTGCTTATTGCATAAATTCAGTTTAGCTAGGTTGTTAAATATGTTTATTTATGGTTACATATGTTAATTAAATGATTAACACATTATTAGTGAGTTAATCTTTATTTATTGAATTATTAGTGCTTGTCTTGAACTGACCACTTAGGATATGGTCATTAGATAATCTAAGACCCGACAATCTCTACCTAAGTTATTGGAAAAATCAATAAACAAGGTGGTTTATGTCAATGAAATATCCAAACACTGGGTTAATCATAACGGTGCTAGTCTTGATTTAGGGAAATTTAAGAATAGACTCCTTATTCTTTGAGCCTATTACCTAAGTCTGAAGCATAACCAAACTTCAGGATAGGATCAATAGAGATAAGCTAGTGTCTTAACCATACCACTGCCCTAATATAGAGAAGATTTCCTAGATGAGGCGTCATTGATCCATCAATTGAATCATTAATCGCCTCAATTTAACTGAATAATTTAGGAAAAAAATCTATAGCTCTTTTAAAATTTATTGGAAGCTTTCTAGGCTTTCTAGGGTTTATTTTTCTTGTAGGATTTGTTTTATAACTTTTAAAGTTAAGTGTTCTCCAGATAACTATAATCTGATTGACCAAATACTTCTAATTACATACACACTTTGTTGTGGGATTGATACTCAGTCTTAAAAACACTCTACTATATTACTTGTTACGATTGGTGCACTTGCTGAAGGGTTGGTCCTAAATTAAAGGTTATTTTGTGAGTTTAATGATAGATCAATTTAATCTAATTTTGTCCAGGGTTTACCGTAATTAAGTTTTTGGCCCTGTTTATGAGGAGATGCATTTGTAATATTAGGAACATATCAATGTAAGTTACTCTAGAGATTTGTTTCCTTGTATTTTTTCCTGTGATTATTTTTATATTTAGATTAGTAGTTTCTTTCTTTTTTATGTTTTTTCTCATCTTTGTTTATGCAAAGAGTGGTCTTCTGGTGACTTTATTTAGTCATTGTGGCCGTCTAATCAACTTATAATTTTTATCAATTTAATCCTAGATTAGACAAAGGCAAGTGAACATTGTCAACAAGTAGTATAAAACAGAGTAAACCCTTAATATCGTTCTCCCTAGGAATCTGAACATAACACTAGGTCAACTAATGTTTAATTATCTAGAGAACTAAAAAAGGATTGATTAAAAGAAGACACATAAGAACAAATAAAACAAATTAAAAAAACAAAGACCAATCTAAGCAAAGGTTAAAGGATAAGAGTCTAACAATTGATAATTTGTCAAGGGCTCATATTACAATGGATTTAACAAATAAGAAACACATTTCAATGAATAGATTTATGGCATACATCACAAATGTATGACACAACCAATGGCTATGGAAACATCTTTTCTCTCACATACTCAATTCATCTATCTTGGTCCAACAGACAAATTGCAATATAAAGCATTAATATAAAGACACCTAAAATTAAGTTTGTTAATCCTAAAGACCCTCATAAAAGACCTTAAGGCTTGGTCCACACCTAATTTCAATTGTGTTACCTAATTAATATTCCAAAAAATAAAAGCATATGGTCAAGGTCCTTTAATCATCTAATGATCTAACTAAAATGGTTATTTAATTAAGATTAATTTAAACCCTTTAATTAGGAAAAAATTCTCTAATTACACAAAACCCATTCAATCCTAACCCTAACCAATTAGATTAAGCACACAACATAATCAATAAACTCAAGCAATGAAACACATATTCATTGATGAAAAATAAGAGTTCCCACAAAATAGTTAGAAAGAGAAAGAATGACAATCAAATTTTGGTCCAATCTATTTGAAATCTCCTCCTTGAAACCTCTTGCGTATTATAGGGACTCGCTCCAATAGCTCTAAGACAATATTAAACTAAAAAAAAAATGAAAACCTAAGATATAATTAGAAAAGGGAAAAACGCAATTTTGTGAACCTAGGAACGATTCCCCTCTTCTCTATCGGATCTCCATCTTTTCTTTGTTTTATGAGGCCCTTTTATATTTCTTGGGCAACTTTTAGGGTTTTTACATCAATGTTGCATGGTTTGGTAGTGATTTGAAGCTTATTTTAAGTGAAACGTTACGTACAGTGCCTTCAAAGGCAGGCTGGAGCTAATTAACAGTGGTTTGGAAGGGGTACCGTTGATGGTGCAAATTTCAACCATCAAGGGTGCCCTGATCATCCTTGAACGACATCGTAGCAGGGTGTTGTTAATGGTCTACAAAATTAGCCCAATTTCCTTTCATTGCTCTAATATCATTCCAAAGTCATTCCATTTGCTCCAAACACCATATGTTCCTGAAATCAACAATAATAACTCACAAATGGTGTTTTTCATACATCAAATGGTCAAAAACAAAGTAAATTATGCTATCAAAATCAATAGAATTTACCCATCAGTAGTCATTAAGAAGATGTGAAGGCAACAAGACCATTGGCAAGATTGCTAATGGTATGAGCCTAAAGATAACTGAGGCAATAGCTAGAAAAATTAATTTACACATTTTGAAACCTATACCCCTGAATATGAGGGATATCCTGATTACTCTTGGCTTAATCCTTCTTGTTGTGAGCAGCCTTCTTGTTTTGAGCAACCTTTTCCTTTCCCTAGTCAACAGTATCTTGAACGTGTAGATGAGTGCACCTTTAGTTAGATGGACCACCTTCAATATTCTTAGATTAATAAAGTGGCATTCCTTTCACTTTTAGAAACTCTGATGTAGCCTAAACATGATCAAAGAACCATGGGAGAAATTTTTGAATCAATTAAGGGAATATATCATGAAAATTCAATTGAGCTAGCAAGTGAAAGTAGTGAGTCTACACCAACTTTAAATGGAACAATTTTTGAAACTGTTGAATGTGAGCATCAATTCCGAGACATTAGTATAGCATTTGAGAGCTTTGATTTCTTAGGTATTTCTTCTTTTGATTCGCGAGCAAGAGTTAGATACCTAGACGTTTTTGCAAAATGCATTGATAAGGGTAAAACTTATGAATTCAAGGCCCTACTAAATGATATAAGAAATCTTTCGAAATTGGTTTGTCATTATTCAAAAGATGAGGATAAGAAGTTAGGGGCTAGACCAAGTTAAGGTTGAAAATTCTATAACCCTAAGGTCTAGCTAAAAGACATTACAAAAGTGCTTATTGGGAGACAATCTAACTGTAGAAGTAGCATTTCCTGTGCTTTGAATAAAGTTAGTGTGCTTTCAGCATGTTATTGGTATGTTTTGGTATGTTTGTTTTTTATTTGGTATGTTTCCTTCTGTTTTTAGTTTTGTGATGTGTTTTTTCAGATGGCTACAATTCACATCAATAGAGAAATTTTATGATCATAACTCTATCCAGATGTATTTGTTTCCTTTCTCTCACATTTTATGGTTTATTTGTGATTTATAAACATTGGGGACAATGTTCAATTTATGTTTGAGGGAAGGATAAATGTCTTGAGCACACTTGACTATTTCTATTTATTGTTTGATAACATAACAATTTATTGATTTTATTCTAATAGTCTATAATTTGTAAGAAAATATTTGGATTTTAATGCTTATTATTTATTGTCCATGTTTTTAGTTTGACAATTTGAAATGTTATATGATTAATTTTAACTATTAATGACTAACTAAGTTAAACTCATTTCATAATTTGGATAATGGATACTTGATGATTAGAATAATATTCCACATATAAAATACAACTTAATGAGTAATTTTGTGACTTCCTTTAAAAGAATTTTATCACTAGAAGAAATAAAAAACTTAGTTAATTAAATAAGTGAGCATAATTCACTCTACTGATTTCTAATCTTATATATATGTGTGTATATAAGAAAAAAAATTTAGAAAGAAAGAAAAAAATAAATTAAAAAGAGCAAGCAATATATATATATGTGTATAAGGTTGAAGTTATGAGTGTTGCTAATTGCTAGTTGATTCAATGTAACTTAATTGAGTAGCCAAGTGTTATTCATGATAAAATGTTCACCTTCGCGTCAAAAAATTGAGTTACTTTTCATTCAAATTGCTCACATATCTAATTAATTAGTTAATTAAGTAAAGAATGTGAAAGTGTTTAGAAAGTTGATGAATTAACCTCACTATATTTTCCTTTTAAATGTGGAATTGATTTTTGCAATTTCGGTTGAAGATTGAAAAAATAGAAATGATTTAAATGCATTTGTAAATTGATATGATTAATTGATTACATAAAATTTTCATGGGACAAAATTTTTGAAAGTTTTAGAAAACATTTTCAATAATTATGATGTTAATCTTGATTAATTTTCCTATAATTATATACTATTTTGATAAATTTGAGTGATTGGTTTGCTTGAGGATATGCAAAAACTTAAGTGTGGAGGAGTTATTAGGGGTGAACTTTATGGTGTTGTTATTTGTTGTATATTTACCCTTATTTCAGTGCTTAATTATTTAATTAATATTTATAAATGTTTAATCTCTAGGTTGATCTTAATAATTAAAAAAATGAGCAACAAGGAAGTAAAATCATCCAAGTTTGGATCATCAATGGTGGCCTAGCATCTTATCATTAATGGATCCACTAACTATTGTTAAAGGAGTCGAAAATAGACTATCATCTGTGGGTTGCTCATCCTTCAATGTCATCATTGTGCATTAGTACACCTACTGTAGTAGGTTGCATAAATAGTTTTGTAGCAGATTCTTCAACATTTACGACTCGCTGTCTCCCCAGTTTTCTCCTGCTACTTCTCTTATAATAAAGGAAGTCTCAGAGCTCCGAAGACAAGTAGCTTAGGATCAAAAATCATTTTCTTTGGTTGTTTTCCAGGTTAAGCTTAGTGTTTGTTTCAATCTTTATAAATTTAGTGTGCAGGTTATTTATAATGGATCTAGCAGCATAATCATGTGTTTTTGAGCTAGATTATCATCTGATAATCTATTTAGGGATATTTACACTCTTTATCTAGTGTATTATTGTTTTTTATTAATTAATCAAAGTTTATGTTGTTTAAGTTAATTATTTTGTTATATTTGATTAATTTATGTGCTTATTTTATAAATTCAGTTTAGCTAGGTTTCTAAAAGTGTTTGTTGATGATTGAATGTGTTAATTAAATGATCAATGCATGATTAGTGAGTTAATCTTTATTTATTGAAAACTTAATTGTCTTAAACCAATAACTTAGGATATTTTCATTAGATAATCTAAGATCAGATAATATCTACTTAAGTTATTTGAAAAATCAATAAACATCGTAGTCTAAATAAGATATTTAACTGAATATTCGGTTAGTCATAAGCATGCAAGTTTTAAATTAAGGAAATTTAGGATTAGACTTCCTAAGCTTTAAGTCTATTACCTAAGTTTGAAGCATAAACAAACTTCAAGATAGAACCAATAGGGATAAGCTAGTGTCTTAAATATACCAATGTCTTAATTTAGAGAAGATACCCTAGATTAACCATCACTGATCCATCAATTAAATCATCAACCACCAAAGCATAATTGAGTAATTTAGGAAAAGCAATCTTTGGCTCTTTTATAATTGATTAGAAGTTTTTTAGGCTTTCTAGGTTTTAGTTTTCTTGTAGTATTTGTCTTATAACTCTTAAGGTTAAGTGTTCTCTAGACAATTGTAATCTGATTGACCTAGTACTTACAATAACATATAAACCCTCCACTATATTACTTCTTGCAACTGGTGCACTTACTAAAGAGTTGGTCTTAAGTTAATGGTTATTTTGTGCATTAAAAGATATATCAATTTGAGCTATTTTTGTGTAAGGCCAACCACCGTCACTCTCCTTCAATCTTAGTTCAAAACCTTTCCAGAATGACCTAGTACTTGATGTACAGCTTACGACAATTGAATGGAGGTCTTTTGTAGCATTAAAAACACTAAAAAATATAAAAATCAATTATGTTTAGATGTGTAGTGTATGATGATTGCAAGTAACATTATGTAACTTATTGACATGTGTTTCTAGCATCCTACCAAATTGCATAACATTTTGAGCTTTATAAGTGCACCTAATGCCTTTCCTAAATAAGCTTAACTAAATCTGGCGCTCAACTAAGTTCGTTTTGATGTTTCCTGTATGAACTTTTCATGGATGATGACACAAGCTTTGAATTTGGTTTGGAACTTCATAACATGATACTTTAAGTCTCCAAAGTGATTCCACACCTCTTTTAAATCCAACAGCATGTAAAAATGATCACTAAAGTCCTAAAAAATGAATTTTAACATATAAATAACTAAGTGAGATCACTTTCAAGATTTTTAACTCAATAACCACATAATTCACATGGAATTACCCTTAAAATCAATTCATTTAACAATCATTAAATCAAGCCTAAAATGTTGATATTTTAAGAGCTATTAGTGATATTTCTAGAGCATGTTAGATTTAGCTACTTTAGAGGAACTAAGGATTTGTTCGAATCCGTAGGCCAATATATTAGCTAAAGCATCATTTATTTAGATTGAAGGATTGATAACTTACCTAGGATTCCGATAAAACATTCAGCTCATTTCCTTGATATTTTTTTTTCATATTTTTGCATTGTGACTTCCTCGTTGTGGATGATTTAACAAAACTATTTAATTTGATTAAGCTCAATACCGCAAGTATACGAGTTATAACTTATAGTGAAGAATAGATATCGACCTCACAAAGATTGTGCTCAGGTACCACATAATTCAAGTTGTGCTTTGTTTATCACCCAAATTCAAATAGTAATGACTGGAAAACATAATAAATCAAACAACAAGTAATGAGCAACTAATAGAATAAAAGTGCAGAAACTTGGGACTCAAGATTTAAGATTAGAGATTACTTTTTCCATAACTGGTCTCCCTCCTACCTTGTTGATTGAATTATGCCTTACCTAAGATGTCCTAATATTTCAATTACACTCTCTCAAAGTGTAATTAAATGTCCCTAGCCAAATTAAATGGAATGGATTAAGCAATTTCTCAATCCATAGAACCAGTACACTAATTTAACTAGTGATGAAGCTATTACATGGGTAATAAAGTAATTATTCAAGATCTCTCTCTCGGACTAATTAATTAAGTTAATTAAATGCAGCTCTATAGGGTGCCAACTCTCATTGTATAGCCCTATACAAATTACCCAACTCAATCTCTCAATATATTGCAAGGTATAAGCTCAACAATCATCAAAAGCATTCATTCATTCAAAATAACAAAGTAGGAGTTCAAAAAGTAGTTCGGAAGAAACAATATATTCAACCACTGATAATGTCAATAACACTCTCAACTACCAAAAAATCCATAATAAAGACAGTAAAATAGAAAAAGAAACAAAAACTAAATGAAATAAACTTCTCCTTTTCTTTGCTCAAATCTGGAAAATCTGGACATTGATGTGTTTCTTCGAAATAATGGAGTGATGATCTTGGTTTTCCTCTCTGTGTAGCTTTAATACTTATTTTTGCCTCTAGGAGGAATGTTTTCTATCTGTTTTCTGGCAACCCTATGGATGTGTGCCCTTATATATTACATGTGAAGTCACAAAACCCTCAAAATAAATGAACCTCGGGTAAACTTTAGGCTATAGATCCCACGATCATGGGAATTAGAGCCCATCCCACAATCGTGGGATGTTGTTTTTCAGCTCCTCTGCCTCTCTTCTTTTTTCGAGATCCTAGATCAAGATCAAAGATGACCATGCTCCATTACTACACCAAAATGATTAATTCTTACCCTAAACCAACAACAAACATGAAAAAATAACCATGAAGATCAAAATAAACAAAAACAAACAAAATAAGTCTGAAAACATAACAATATGAACCGAACATGGAAGAAGCATATGCCAATTATCTTAGGAAAAAACACACATAAATGCATAACTTTCACTCGTTAGTTGTATTCCTTGTACCTTAGCTTGATTAGTTCTCATTCCATCAAAGGTTTTTTTTTTTTTTTACAAAAATTGAAATAGCAATTGGATCCTAGCTCCTTATGGTTCACCCTTAGCTTACATTACTACACATATAAATAGTTAGGAATTTATTACTCGGTAGTTTGTGACGATCTAGCAAAATTTGGCACAATTTTTAGGGAGCTAGCACGTGTTACTTATTGTTTCTTATGTTGACTTTATTTTTATTATTTTATGATCTTTATCAACCTTTCATTTGTTTTTGAAGTACCATAATTCTTTAAAACATCTTTGATTATAGAAATTTGTTGACAACCATAGGAGCTCAATGCTTTCTCCATTGAACCTTTTTTCTTTTCCTCCTATTATGGGTCGTACAAGATTTCGTCAGAGTGACTGAGCTAGCCATACTCATCTTCTCAAAACTGTTAGTTCTTTATCGTTTAAAGAACAAGCTAAAGAGAATTTAAAAGAGTCTACAGAGGAAGAACAAGAAAAAGAGATCATAGAGCCTCACCAATGTATTAAAGGAGGATGCATCTCCGTTTTTTCCTAATTTTCTTTATATTAATTATCCAGACGATGAGCCAGAGGTTGACACTAAACTTGGGCTAATTTGTGAATTACCTACTTTTACAAGTTCTCAAGACACTAGCACATTGAGTTGGGGCAACATCACTAACTTGAAAACGTTTTTAAATGAGTTCCGCATAGCATGTTTGGATATGCCTTAGAAAATATGACCAAGGAGCTGACTTGCTGATGCAATGGAGAAGTTGCAAACTTAGAGCTCAATAAGACTACTTAGTCAACCTAAGAAGAACTTGAGAGAAGATGCTTAGACCATTACCTTGCGAAGTTTTAAGAAAATATAAGGTCCATTGATAACGCAGGAGAAACAAGAAGACGAAGAAGAAGAAACTAAGCTAGCAAAGAAGGGGGAAGACAATCCTCCTAAAGTGAGTACCTAACACCATATTGCTACTAACCCACATTCTGTTCCATTTCCTTATAGGATAGCCAAGAACAAGAAAAAAGAAAAGGAGATAGAGGTATTAAAGGTATTTTGCAATGTAGAAGTCAATATATCTCTTTCAGAAGCAATCAAGCAAGCTCTGTGGTACACCAAGTTTTTGAAGGAGGTGTGCATCGATAAGAGGAAATTGAATGGAAATGAGAAGGCCAGTACAAGGGCAACATGTCAATAGTCCAGCAGAGGAAGCTACCCCCTAAGTGGAAGGATCTAGGTATTTTTACCATACTTTGTAAGATAGGTAACATTAGTAGTGGGAGCCATCACCTACTCACAACATAATAAAATACCTAATTAGTCTAACTAACTATATAGCAGGATAAGTTAGGACCGATGCCATAGAGAAATGGTTGTGTTTTAGGCTATTACTAATACTTTGAAAAATGAAAATAAAATAAAAACAACCCATAGACATTAAGGAATTAAAAAAAAAAAAAGAACTCTCGTAGCCACCTAAAAAACTATAAAAAGGAAACTCTAGATTATTCACAG
>JAOXYD010233440.1:0-17778 GCA_028565735.1 Pinacopodium congolense
TAACTTTACTCATTTACTTTAAACCTTTACTTTACCAGTTAATTATATAATTGTTTATATAATTTTTCATTTATCTTTTGCAAAATTGTTTAGAGAACTTAATGAACTTAAGACTATTAAGATAGAAAATTGTTTAGCTTTTGTTCAATAATTTAAAGGAGTTTGTGAACTTAGAATTCATTCACCTAAAATATTTTTCAAGAATCTATTTTACCCCTCCTCTTAGGCGATATAGGGACTAAAATTCAAGATGAAGATCAAAATAGAATTTAACAGATCAATTGTTGTAAGTTTTAATATAATATTATCTCGATTCTCTCATTGTTTTGGAAGGGCTCACATCACACATTTTTCATTCAAGATTGGTGATTTTGCATATAAGATGCATAATTAAGAGGATTTAGGTGAATAGTTTTAAAAGATCCTCTTGATACACTAAAACTTTTTAAGGATTGATGTTGATGTTTGCGGAAAATGTTGTGTGAAAAGAAGAAATTAGATTGTGTGATTGCATAAAGGCTTGTGTGAAAAAGAAATTAATTTATGTGAGCATGATAAAGTGTGTGAATTTGTTAATGTGTTAATGTTTATGTAAGAGTGGTTAAAAATGTTAAGAAATGTTTTTGAATGAGTTAAAGTGTATTAGATGTAGTGTTTTTAGCCTTTATGAGAGTATAATAGTGGTATACAAAGAGAACAATGGCGTCATTATATGTCAATAATGGTGGTTTGGAACAATGTCATTATGTATCATCATATAAGTCCTCGAAAAATTTTCCAATGGTTAGTTTTCAATGGGAAATGAATTTCATGTTTTTAATTAGTCCTAACAATCATGAACAACTAATAAGCTGGTCTTTCACTTATAAATAGGTGTTTTGAGTGTGTTATACATCAAGTGTAGAAACATAATTACAAGTGAATTGAAGTATTTTGTGTATTATATAGAGTTTTTTTAATTGTTTTTAGTATAGGCTGTGAGGTTTATTATGCATTCATCCTCAAGTTTATTAATGAGTCCTTTAAACACTCTGGGGTTAGTCAAGAGTGACATTTTTGAAGTGTATTTGAGGGATAGTGAGATTAATAGGCTGAAGTTGTAAGAGTTTACTCTATAGTCCATTGAAAAGGAGTTATTGTGGGGGTTTACTTTATAGCCCATTGAAAAAAGTTGTTATAAGGATTACTCTAAATTCCGTGAAAAAAAAGAAGTAATTATAACATGATGATTGATAGTGAAATTCCCAATAAGATATTGAGAAGTGGATATATGTGTGGAATAGACATGAAAGCACTATAAATTAGTTTGCATCCCTCTTTTCGTTATCTCTTTTATTTTCAAGTTTATTTTTTTTACTCCGTTATTATATTTGTAAAATCCCGAACTTTTCTTTTTACCTTTTTATAGACTTTTATTCTGGGTGAATAGTATCTTTAAATGTATAGTGAACTTGAGTGAACGGTATTTTCACTTGAATAGGGAGTTTTAGGATCTTAGCAAAATAAAAAATGATGAAAATACCCAAAATAGATATTAAAGTCAAAGGACATCGAATCAGATAAAAAACAAGTCCAAATAAATGAATTTTGGGAATTTCGTAAGTTTAGGAAAAAAATGTAAATTTTGAAAATAATGGGTATTAATGATTTTGAACCCATTCAAAAACATTTTTAGGCACCTAAAACCCTAATTAGAGTATTTCATGGCCAATTTAAAAATAAGATGGTTATGGAATGTTTTAGGGATTTATTTCGGTTAATTGGTCCATTAAATGCATTAAAGGGCAATTTGGTCTTTTCATACTAAGTGAGGGCAATTTGGTCTTTCTACATGATGTTAGTGAATGGATGAGCATTAGAGATGACCAATGAGATGATGATATGTGTTTCAAGAGTCTTTAGTGATGACAAATAGGAAAGTGACATATGTGAGCAATTAAATGAGAATAAAAAGAAAAACTTAAAGACATCTTGCTTTCTTCTTGCAAAAGAAACATGAGAACCACAAAGTAAGGGGGAAAAGAAGAGAGAAAGAGGAAATGTTCATCCAAGGAGGATAGGAAGAAGAGAGGTTTCATTTGTTTTGGTGGAATTGGAGTACAAATTGAAGAAATTATAACTTAGGATTGGTGTTCACCAATTTCCTAAGAGATTGGGAGATAAATTGGTAAGTTTCCCTAACTTAAATTTATAGTTTTAGGGCTTCTTAGTGGGAGAAATATGTAAGGTAAATGATAAACTTTGATTTTCTATGGAGTAGTTAATAAGTTGGAAGCATTTAAGGGATGAAGATGATAAGAGAATGAATTATGATTGGAGAATGTTTATATTTAGTTCTCAGATCACTTGAACCAGACATGTTGCTTCTACTATATATTGGGCTACATACCCCCAAATTGGGTGATTCCAACTGCATATGAAACCTAAGACATAGTTATAAAAATGTTCTAGAAGAAACTTAGACCTAATTCGAGATGTATGATATTGAAAAGTAAGAATCAAAATGATAACTTGATGCTGCCCTTGTTCTAAAACAACTTGTGATAATTGATACATTTTTCATGATTTCTAAGTCCATGGCATGATTTGGGATGTTATAGAAACTAGAGACATAGGAGAACAAATGTTTAGAATACCTCAAATTGTAATGTGAACATTGTCTATGTGAAAATTAAGGAAAAAATGGAGGTATGGATTTTGGACATAGGTCATAACCATAACTCATCATGTATGATCATGATATGGTAGATTAAATTAAGGGAACTAGTGTTTTGAAGAAATTGATAAATTCGAATGGGTGAAAATATAATTTTAATCCCTTATGTCCTAAATTGGAAATAAATAACTAAGTGAAATGCACTTGTATAGGTCAAGAAGAGGCACATAGCACGTAAGTGTGCTTGGCGATAGACGACAAAACTGTGAGTGTATCTATAAACTGATTTCATGAAAGACAAATAGTTTCTACTTTATCACAAAAAGCATGTATATGATTAGTTTCATGTGATTGAAATGTTACAATAAATGTTGCTAGGGTTTTAGATTTGAAAGCATAATTTCACCTTATTTGAATTGGCATTGAAATGAGATTTGCATATTATTTCAATTAGCATTAAATCGCAATTTGTATATGATTTATAATGACATTAGAATGAGGTTTTTATATGAATTGAAACGAAATTGATATGAAATTCGAACATCATTTGAATTGGTAGTGAAATGATTCAAATTCATGTATTGATTGTTTTCTTTGCTTATAGTATGTCGTTGTGTCTTCATACATATAATTATACTGATCAGATCACGTCCTAACATGCATGGCAGTGTTTGAGGGGTGTCTGTCACTAACTGTGGGTGGTGTCATGTCTATTAGTATGTCTTATGAGTCACCCTATAAATGTATCGAGTATATATTATGCTAGCACTATTACAGGCGAGCATTGGGTAAGTGATGTAGAACCAGCTCTATAAAAATCGGTATATAGTGGTTAACTTAGTACGGGTAAGTGATGTAGAACCAGCCCCATGGCCTTACACCTAACAGTACCAAATGGCAAAGAAAATTTTAAAAGAGAAAGTTCATTAAACTATTGATGACAGTTTCTATTTTCCTTACAAAAAAAGGGGGAGACTTGATTATGTCATACATGTGCATTGATTTTATGAATTTGTTATGTCAGAACATTGATTATTGCTTGAAAAGAAAAGGAAATTACTTTTGTTCGTTGTGGAGGTTCATGCTTGTATAAATGTTTTGAATGGAAACCATAACACTCACTGAGCTCATTTAGCTCACCCTTTATTTTATGTTCTTTTTTTTTTATTTTAACCTCCCAGGTGCACACTCAGAGACTTCAGTAGCTGGGACTCCACCAGTTGAGTAGCTACCTTCGTCACGTGCAACTGTGTAGGCAATTTTTCTTGTGCATTTGATTTACTTGTATTGCATAATTATAAACATACTTTGAACATCTTTTATGTCAATATAACTTGTAAACTTTTACTACATAGAGTTCATTATTGTAAACATATCATGAACTTGGTTTGTGAGAATGTGGTCGTTTATAAATGTTCTTTGCTCTAACTAAATACGGGAATTTATTTGATCATTGGATATTGTTTCTGAATGGACTTGAAGTCCAAAAGTAGCAGTGGTGCTTTGTTTAAATGGATATAAGTGTTTTGAATTGCTTTCTAGGAACCTAAAAGTTTTGGTTTTTTTTATAACAGTTGTTATGCTACCGAAATTTTTAATAAATGTTTCTTTTATAAACTTCCACTACTATTCCTTTTCCTTTCTTTATATTGATATTGACTTTAAATTATTTTGAAGAAAAGGGAAAAGGCTTATACTTAGGAGAACTTTCTAGTTAGACTGGATATCGACTAGACAGCTTCCGTAGGGTACCGGACAGGTCACCTAGTCATCAAGAAGGGGCTTGTCAATGGTTGTTTTCTATTTGGTTTCTGGTGCTTTGATGTTCTCTTTACAGATTTAAAGGTATTATTTCAATGAACAAGTTTCAAGTTCACCCTATTGGATATTCAAGCCATTATTATTTTATCTAGGTGTTTTGTTTCCCCTTTTCTCCCATATTTATGATTTATTGTTGTTTTATGAGCACTGGGGACTAATGTTCAATTTAAGTGTGTAAGAGGAATAGAATAATTTAGGTCGTATCACACTTAGTCTTAACTTATCCTAAATCATATCAATTTATTCATCTTTTTTAAAATAATCTATAATTTGAGAATTTTTTTTTGATTTTGATGCATATTATTGGATATTTTCCCTTTTATTTTCACTTATTATGCCGCTTTTAGATGTTATATGATTGATTATCAAATGGCTTTAAATTAATTCATGTTTTAGATAATGATATCTTATGGTCATAATGAAATTCCATGTTCAAAATTCATAATTCTAAAGAAAAATGTGTTTTATTTTAAATTATATCTTTATTTTATTGATTTAGTAAAATGAAAAAAAAGAAAAAGAAAAGAAAGTAAAAATGTAAATAAGTGAGCTACTTTTATTCCCTTTGCTAGCTTCGAACTAATTGGTTGAAGTTTATGAGTGGTGGTAATAGATAGTTGATATAGGGGGTGTTCACTAAAAAATGTTTACTTTCTTGTTAAAAAATTGAGTGATATCCCAACCAATCTTCAAAATGCTCACAGTTTTGGCTTATGTTTTGTTTTAAATAAATAAGTGATGAATGGTTGTTTAGGAGATGATACATCTTGTTTTATCATTATTCATTTTGCATATGGAATTTAATGATGTGAATTAGGTTGAATTTGATGAAACATAAAGTTATTTAAGGTTTTTTGTGACTTGATATGCTTAATTGGCTATATAACATGTTTTAGGTTCATTGTGTTTAAAAACCTAAGGAAATCTTTCTAATGATGTTGGTTGATAGATTGAGAATTTGGGTCGGTATTTTAGCTTGAACCTAATAAGCTATTATCCTTAAAACTTGTAAAAATAAGCAAAGAACGAATTATTCCAAGTATAATTTCAAAGTCAAGTTCATTATTAGGATAATTAATATAAAGAAGATAAGGATTAAATGTGGGAGTCGCAAGCTCTTTTAAAGTGCACTGGTAATACTCCATATTGACTTTAACTTCCTCTTGAGCTTCCTCCAAGTTCTCTTTAGCTTCCTTTGCAGATGATGAATTACCGCTCTCAAGCATTGGAGTGTGCTGAATGCGTTCGGAATGCTAAAGCATCATGCAACCTACAATAAGAGAAAATTAAAAAGGATTATATAGAGACAGAAGTTAAAATCTATTCTTCACATTAAATTTCAACAACCATGTACTTTGGAGGGCTATAGGACATGCAAATCAAAAAATAAGATGAGAAAGGTAAAAAAATAAAGAATAAAAAATTTAAGAAGAATAAACAAACACATTAATGCCAGCTCCCCAATAGCAGTGACAAAAATTTGGTAGCGCGTTCCAAAGTACCAAGTAATAAACCTAACTAATCAATCTATGCAGTAGGGTGAGCTAGGGTCGAATCTACAACTAGGGTTAGTTAAAGCTATTTCTACTGTTGTACGAAAGAAAAATAAAAAGAAATAAAAATTTCCTGAATTTTTGTGATATAAAAAAATATAAAAAGCAATTAACGAAATTAAGAGAAATGAGCAAGAACGCAAAATAGAAATAAACAAATAGTAATAATAAAAATATGGGTAAAAGATCTTTATGGGACTTATAACTTATAACTGATTTATCCAAGATATTAGTCTATGAATATAAATAAGCTCTTACATCTTAGGTTCCTCTAATTTTAGACAAATACTTATCACTAACTATGTGATAAGCTAGAACAACCTTTCCAGATTTAATGGCGCGATAACTTTAAGTACTATGGAATGACTAGCCTAAGCTACAATCGCAAAAGCTCGGATTATATTACGTAGAGAATTGGAATCTTAGGCTAAGTTGATTAAGTTTACCTACAAAACCAACTAACCTATTGCCACTTATGGTATTTGCTAATGATAATTACGAATTAAAAGCCTATACCTAGCAATTGAACTAAAAATTGTTAATAGGATGGCTAAACCTATAGAACAACTCCTAATTCATACTATTTAACCTAAATTCCAGCTCATTCTCAACTAAAAACACAATGCTCAATGAAAATCAACTAAATTCTTACAATTATAAATCCATTATCCCTTTATTATCTTCCTACCCAAGAGAAATCTGTCCTAACATGTGGAAATAAATTGAAACAGAATATATATAGCAAGAAAAGATACTAAAATTATCAAAGAAAGCTACTAGAATTAACAAGAAAAGTATCTATTCAAATATAACCAAATATTCATACAATATTCCAAGGTTGAAACACCTAAACTCATCAAACATTCATGATAACTAATAAAAATGTATGGAAAAACGTAAATACCACTAATAAAGCATTAAAACAACTATAAATGAAGCTTAAAAGTACCTAAACACTGAACTAAATAAACTAAAAAAAAACAATAACAAAACCGAACTTAAAGTCCTAAGAACATAAAGAAATACAAGGAAAACTAGATGAAAGTTAACATAAAATGAATAAGACTTAAGGTTGCCCTATTTTCGTGCTTTAAAACCTCTTTTATAGCCTTTCTAATTAGGGTAAATACGAGGATGAGTGAAAGACTTCTTATTTCTTTTTATTTTTTGTTAACACTATGCTCAACGGTGGTGTACTTATCCCTCAATGATGGTATGCTGAATCACTATTGAAGGTTCTGGGTTGCGCCCTTTAATGATGGCTTAACTAAACCATCATTGATAAATTATGAATCACCATTGATGATGCAAATTGATAGCCCATACTCCATTTTTGCTCTAATTATTTCTCAAACTTGGTGTTTTCTTTAAAAAATTATGTTAAAATATAAAACATTTTGTTCAACATATAAAAACATAAATTGAGCATTTTTTTAAAATAAAAGATAGGGATGAATTCATATAAAATCACAGACTAAAACTTAACAAAATTCATCACTGTCAATTATTTCTTTTAGAACTTAGATAGGCACATAATGCATCACACTCATCAATGATGGTTGTTCACCCATTAATGAGGTCATTTAATGTTCCTAGAAACCACCATTGAAGACTTGTTATGCATCTCCCTTGCTTCTTTTTGCTTCAATTTGCCCTAAATCCAATCCATTATCTCCAAGATCAACATAAACCTAAAATTTAGCAAAAAGAGCTCTCAAATGTTGCAACTGATGCATTAAATGGGTGAAAACACAACTTATCATGCCTTAAAATCAATGTAAATTATCCATTAACATTATTTAACCTAGTATCTGTTGCTAAATGATATTTATGAAGTTTAAAAGACTTTAAAACATGATCTGACTTCCTAGCTTCCAATGAGCATGTATATATTAAGGTAGAAAAAAGGAAATGAATTAGAAGTCCTAATTAGAAAAATAATTTAAGATAAATTTATAAAACAGATAACGTGTTAGGTATCTCATTTTATCTACCTAAATGGTTACTTAAGGTTTTCCAAGTTTTAAGGATTTTGAAAAGAAACTTGAGTGTTATGTGAAGTCAATAAAAATTTATTAGATAAATAATAATAAAATAAAGGTCAAATATAATTATAATTTTATTATAGTTTACATTTTTAAATGACATAAAAAAGAGATAAAAAATTAATTTTGTTAATCCTTATGGCACCTAAGAATCGATGAATTGGGTTTCATTAAATTTTCAAAATTTTTACTTATTTAAAAATTTACCATAATAAATATGATGACAAAATGACAATGTGAATCAATATTAAACAAACTTGTATAAATAAATAGTGAAGGGTAGAGAAACCGATTTATAGTGGTTCAGCAACTAAATTTTACTTATGTCCACTTTCTAAGACACTATTGAAAATTTATTAAAATCTTCTCTCTAATGGGCAAGGAGAAGCCCTTGTCGATCTTTTTTTAAGGTAATAATCTTTCTTTTAATGTGAAGAGGAGCCTTTGCAATTTTCTTTCACTTAGTGAAGAGTAACTAACTAAATTAGAAAATCTATAAGCCTCTTAAGAAATTATACAATGAAAGCTATCTACTTTGCTCACACCAATGCTCTAGGACCTAAAATCTAAAAATGAAGTAAATGAATGCAATTAACACTTTGAATATACTCTTTCAACTCCCGATATTCACCCTAATTTCTCTCAAACATCAGAATTTCTTCAATTATATTAAGACCATGTATTCATAGCCTTAGAGGCCTTAATAATTAGTTTCTATCTCAATCTAACCATTATTCTCACACAAAAATTCCTTATACAACCAAGTTAGTCTTTAGAAATAGGAACTTATTATTATTGGTCAACTAGTCAATTACATTAGTTAATCAGTCAAACACAATGGTCGATCAATGACCCAAACTAGTTAACTAGTATATCATTCAGTCATACAAATAATTAGCATTTTCACCTATAAAAGTTAACCACTAACGCATGTTGGTCGACTAGAAGTGGCTCCATTTTATGCATCATTTTTCTATTAAAAAATATTTACCCATTTTTTTCAATCATTGGTCGACTGTGCAGTCATATTGGTTAACTAATATGCATCAAACCCTAATATTAGTTGACCAATAGGCTATATTGGTTGACCACCATACCTAAAATTAAAATTTAAATATTTTCTAGGTTTTTTAAACTTCTAAAACCCATTCTTAAAAAAAACTTGACTAAAAAATATTCAAAAAAATATTCAATGTGTTTTAATGAATCAAGAGAGTTTAAAGTAAAAAAATTTTAAATTTTATTCTTGATTATGAACCATTATATGTCATTATCTTAGTTTAAATGATCATACAATCGCTGAGCTTTTAAAAGAAAACTTACATTAGAAATTACAAAGATTAAATCTTGATCTTAATCTCAACTTCACTTCATTGCAAATGTGCTCTAGTTTTCATTTTTTTTTTATCTTTTAACTTTCTCCTTCCGTTAAACTTGATCTTTCATATAATGGCTTACTAATATCACCAAGAATAAAAGATAGTAGTAGTAACATGTTTTTTAATCATTAAAACTATATGTTAGAACTTTACTTAGTTCAATAATCTCCTTATTTTTTATGATAACAAAACATCTACTAATATTGAAGAAAATGAATGTCATTAAACAACATTATATACAACCTGCAAGCTTCCTTTTAATTCATGTATCATGCAATGATTAAGTTTTAATATCACAATTCTCTCTTTTCTTTTTCAGAATCATAAAAAATAAATCATTCTCTTCTCTTTAATCATGAAAAATCTATTCTCCTTAATTAATGAATCGTAAAATGATTAAGGAATTAAACTAATGAGATAAGAATCAATCCAGATATCATAAACAACATTTAAATGAATATTCCCCCTTTTAAAAAGACATCTAATGTCACTCAAATTCTCCCATTTTTTGTCAACATTAAAGAAAGCATATGACATGTAAATCTATAAGCATTAAAAGAGAAATAAATAACTTTCTTTCTTCATTTCAAAATATCTATCACATGGGAAAAGAATTCATGAAAAGCACTTATAAATAAAATATCAATTCTTCTAAATCTCTTGTATAAATTTTAATGATTAATTTTTCTCTCTCTTCCTAGATACATGCATCAACGATTTCTACCTAACATTTGTATTCCAAGTCAATATTCTTAAATATTATCAATATGAAAGCAAATGTGTATTTTCGTTATATATGACCAATGGTTACCATATTTTCTTCCTCACTTTATTTAATAATGTGCTTGATTGTATCATATGAGGGTTCTTGGTAAATTTTCTTTCCAAATTAATTATTGGACCACCACTATTGAGTCTCAATTGAAATCAATAAGGGTTATATCAATTTCTTATATTCATTTGAAGCCCTCTAACGTTTACTTGGAAGGAAAAGAAATCAATATGCTCTATGTACCCATACAAATGTAGGTCCTTGAGGGTTAGTTCTTAAACCTTTTTCATCCTATATTCTTGAATGTTTTCTTAACAATCTTTTTTGTTAAAAGAAACCTCTCTACATGTCAATAATTTTAACAAAAGAAATTTACCCTTAACTTAGAACTTAGAGGATGATGTAATATGCTTATTTAAAGATTTAGGATTGTACAAAAAAATTTTCCTTCACAAAAGATCTTTTAGAGTTAGATGGTGTACTCTCATAAGGAAATCAAATTATATGACTATCATTATAGCTCACTTTATACCTCAGCAAGTTTTCTAGTTTCTCACTCCTTTAATTGAACTTAGATAGACAATCTTTTGAGAACATTGATAATTTTTTTTAATTCCTCATTCTTATACACCAAATCATACTCATTATCATTGGTAACAATCATCCTCTTAAGATCTACCATATTATACTAACCACAATTCATTTTCTCATTCTTAATCATGCATGCATCTAAAAGCTTTAAGGTCTCCTTATACTTAGAAGATAATATCTTCCTTATCAAGTTTATGATCTTTATACATTCTAACTTATGATAAAAAGAAGTATTTCATCATAATTTCCAATATATCTAATTTTTACCCTAAAAAAGGGGGTCTTTCTATACATTGACCATCTCCTAAAAAGAACATCAAATAGTGCCATAATGATCTTTACTCAAAATTTGGGTAGAAATTTTTGCAATATGTGAGTCCTATATCTAATGCCAATTGTTGGTCCTCATAGAACTCAAAAGGTGAATGAATTGGGTGTAAGTAAATTTCAAAGTATTTTAGCAATTTAAAAGTTCACCATAATAAAAATCTAATATGATAATGATATCATAATATGAATTAATATCAAACAAACTTACATAAAATAAAGAGTGAAGGGAAGAGAGATTGTAAACTAATTTATAGTGGCTTTGAAGCTAAACCTTTCCTAGTCCACTATCCAAGACATTATAAGAAATTCATTAAAATCTTATTTTCAACAGGTGAATAGAATCCCTTATACAACCAATCTTCTTTAAAGGTGAAGAGAACCCTTGTATAATCTTCCTTCCAAAATAAAGAGAAACCTTTACAATCTTCTTTCACTTAGTGAAGAGTAACCAACCAAATTAACAAATCAACAAGCGCCTTAGATGATTACATAATGAAAGTGATCTAACTTCCTCACCGCAATGTTTTAGGGCTTAAAAACTCAAGATGAATCAAATGAATATAATAAAGCACTTTGAATTTACTCTTTTAACTCTCTATGTTCATCCCAATTGTTGGTCCCAAAACTTCATTAGGGAATGAATTAGGCGACTAAAAATTTATAGGTATTTATTCTTCTATTTAAAATTACCCCTTATTCTAAATTTGGAATTATAAATGATTAAACAAATAATATATAATAATATGAATTGAAATAAAATTGTAAAATAAAAGACATAGGGAGAGAGAGGCTCAAACTGATTTATAGTGGTTTAGTGTATAAACCTGCACCTATATTTTCTCTCCAACTCCTTGAAAATTTTATATCACAATCCAATCACTTTACAATTACTTCTCTTTTGCAATGGGCTATAGAGTAATCATTTTAACCACTCTTTTTCTAAATAAGTACAAGAACATTCTTTTAAAATTACATTCTCAAAATCTCACTACCCCATAAATATACCTCATCAAAGTATCTCTCTCAACTGGCCTAAAGTGCTTAAGGGGCTCTATAAACCTTTAAATGATTAATGAAATATAGTTACTCATAAATATAACCAAAACACTTAAAATAATACTTAAGATGATTCAATTCACTTTTGTTTTTGTGCACACTTCATGCTTAAATTACACCTTAATGTACTAATTTATAGGGAAAAATTGGCCTATTAGAAATTTATAGCCATTGGACCTCATTATAGGTCATTTAATTAATTTACTATTATTGAAACTAATCTTTAGTGTACGATGTCAAACCATTAATTAACCAGTCTAGCTGTATTGCTCAATCAGTCACTGATCAACTTGTGCTTCCTACTAGTCAACTGGTCCATAGCAAAAGCACCCACTGTTTGACTAGTTAAACCTTACTAGTCGATTATTCCTACATCAGATTGGTTTTTAAAATAACTTAAAAAAACACTTTAACATATTCATATTATCCCAAAACTAATCATAGCATTTTTAAACACTTATTTAACACGTACATCAAAATACTTCTCTAAAAATATTTTTGTGTATCAAGAGAATTATTTAAATTTTTTTCCCTATACATAATTCCTTTTAGATTATGCAACCTATATGTATAAACAGTAAATATGAATGTAATATGTATGACTTGAGACTTGTAAACACAATGAGAAGATGAAGATAAGATTACATAAGAAATTACTATATATATTTTATTAAAGTACTATCTCAGTCTTGTAACTTTCCTTTATCTTTGTTCTTCATAGTCTCCATTTAAGCTCTAAGGCTCCAAATTATATCTTCAAAAACATCTTTCTTTTACATTTATCTTTCTGAAATATCAAGCACACTAAAATACATTAGTAATAGACTATTTTGCCATCATCAAAATTAGGTAGAACCTCCCTTGGTTCAATAATATCCCCTTTTTAATGATGGTAAAACCATTCTACAATATAAAACATAAAACCAAATCAAATAAAAAATTTGTCCAATACCACTTGACTTTTCTTAATACCACTTAAAATTTTTTCAAAACCACTTATAAATTCTCTCTCAATTTGTAAAATAAAAAAGTAACAAAATAACCAACTTCATATTAGATAACATAATAACACTACATACACAATATCATTATATATCCAAAATTCATAATTACATATCCAAAAATCATTTTTAAAATACATTAATATCATTAAAATTTAAAACTCTCCCTAAATTCATCAAAATTTAAGACCCCCACTAAATTCATGTATTATAGCTTATTAAAAATTAAACTTCCTCTAAATAAATCATAATATCACACACTAATTTCCCCCCTTTTTTTAAATCACGAAAAATTCAAGCATAAAAAATATAAACAAATATTATGAATGTCAATCCATATATAAAGAGGGAAAGAGAGAAAGAGACAGTATAAATATAAATCCCTCGTAAGGAGAAGTCAATACTATAATAAATCTAATGTGCCATACATCACCATCTAAAATACGTCAAGTATTAGAAATAAAACATCAAAATATAAAAGTCACCAAAATTCCCCTTATATAAAAATGATTAAGTTTCCTAAAATAACATTCATGTCACTAATCCAGAGTAGAAGAAGAGATCAAGTGTCATGACGTAATGTGGATATCTTATGAAGTTGTGGACACCGTATGAAACTGATGCATCAAGTTTCAAAGTGCATAAACCTCCTTAAAAATTAGAGTAATCTTGAACAAGTCTTCAAAATAATCTAAAGGAAGCCTAGAGGATGAAGCCGTATTACTATTTGATAATGTCACGGTATGACTCAAAGCAGGCTTATCATCACTTCCAAGATGCCTAAAAGGAGGTATGGGTGACTAATGTCACTGATTTAGTTGAGTCATTTAAACATTAACAACTTGATATCCTATATGACTTATGGTAGATTGGTCAAAGAGGGATTGGAACTCATACTCATCTTTTGTTCGAGGGCTAAGGAAGTGTTGGAAGATGTCGCCAAGAATTAAAGAATATTACATGTGTTGTTTTTTCTTTTTAATTTAAAAAGTCATATTATTCAAAATTAAATCTTCTATGTGGATTCTTTCCCCCATCATTAAAGTATAGAGAAATCAAAGATTGTTTAAACCCAAGAAGGTATAGTGATCACTTGATAAAATAAAATTATATTTAATAAAAAAGTGATGAAGAGATGTCATTGAGTTTTCTCACATTACTTGGTTTTCTAGTTATCTCTTCTTCACTAGGTAGCTCAAAGATAGCCTTGACTCAAGTGGTTATAGAATAAGGGGAGTTATTATATTTGGTTAAATAGTTATAATAAGAATATTCTTAAGAGATAGGAATTCCTAAAATTTCATCTATGAGGTCTTTAGAAAGTTAAATGTAAACACTGTTGAATTTTGAAAAGATATGGTATCCATCTTTTATTCTATGCTCTTTAAAATTACAAAAGAAGAGTCTAATATTAGTGGGGCTAATTTTAGGAAGAAGAGTAAGTAGATGCTTCCACCCTTATGTTATTAAAAATTGATCTAAACCATATTTTTTTTAATGAGCTAAACAAGATGGGGCAATTGGATAGTTTTTATGTAGTTCTCCATAAACATAAGTTAAGAAATTGAGGAGAATCAATGTTAGAATACTCATCCTCTTATGAAACTAGTATTATCCTACTCCTAGATTAACCACCACCTCTAATTCTAACAAAATATAAATGTTACTATCGATTCAAGTTTATATTGTAAAATTTAAAGATACATGTATTTCATGATGATTTTAATATAGAAAGCTTGAAACTTGAAGACTAAAACTGAAGTCTATGAAAGTAAAAGGTATATGGTAGCTTCAAGAACTGAGTTATGTTGTTTTGAATATATTTTTTACTTACTATCCGATTGATTTAAGGGCTCAATTTTGATCATGAATTGCATATAACTTTTGAAAATAGGCATAAAGTTTCATGACATAGTCATTGAATCATTTTTTTTATTCATATAGTCTCAAATTTTGTTTAAAAATTGTTTGAAGCCTTGATTAATGATAGGAAAATGTTTAGGTAATTATGAATTGTTTTTATCATTTGTTTTGCAATTTTAGAGTTGAAATTCATTTGATTTAAGCTCCTTTGTTGACATACTTCAAATATTTCTATAATTGAGTTATCATCATTCAATCTGATTTTTCAATGCCCAAATATGTTTTTATTGCTTCAAAGCTGTTATAGAAATTTTTATTAAGGTCTCTATAGTGCACTAGAGTTTTTACTTCAAATTTTTAAGCATTAAAAAAAGTTGACTGAAACTTCAATTACTTAGATTATGTAAAGTCATCTCTAACGGTTAGTTTTAAGTTTTAGGGTTTCCTTTTTTATTTAGTATAAAAAAACGGCTAACTTTCAACCTAAAGGTCTCTAAACCCTTCTTGACCCTACATATAACATCTCTAAACTCTTTCATCATTTTTAGAAGTCCTAAAAACAATATTTAAAGATCAAATTTGCTTAAACCTCAATGTTGCCTCCTATTTCATTGTTTGCCTCTTTTTTCACTGTTCTTAGTTCAATCTCTTCTCTCGTCACTTTAACTTATTTATGGGCATATGAAATTATTTTTCTATTTTAGTTTAAGTGTTTAAGAGTTTGTTTGATCAAATTTCCGTATTTTAGGAGGATTATTTCACTTGTTTTAACTTTAATTTTTCAGTTATATCAAAACTGTCTTTGGTTTTAGCTATCATAATTTGTTTCTAGGTATTTAAATTTGCTGTTCTTAAAATTTTTTAAATGTTTATTAACTTCATAAATCAATTTCATGCATTATTAAATGGTTTTATCGGTAGATTGAAGGCTATAAATTCATAAACACCAAATTTGTCTCTGGTTTTTCTGTTATTATGTTAATCTCAGTTTTGGCCATCTTAATTAGTTTTTAGGTGTGCAAATTTTTTGTGATTAGTTTGTTTAAGGTGTCAAGAGTGTCCTGGATTTTTGTTTTTAATTTTTAAGCATTTATATTTTTTAATTTAAGCTTTAAATTCATGATTTGCTTAAAACTATCCAGATTTACATACGCTATCATTTACTATCATATTAGTGATTTAATCTTAAATTATTGCTTTGAAATTATTTTTTTAATTATTTTTTTAAGTCCTTAAGAGTATTACATACTATTTCAGTGAATTTTTAGAGGCTTATTTATTTTTTGGAAGAAATTATAATGATATCTATCAAAACAATCCAGATTTGGTTTGTTTGATTTTTTATATTATCATTCATTATTTATATATGTTTTTAGTGAATAAAATCTATCATATTAAATTTTTTTAAGCTTTCAAGAGTATCACTAATCATTTATATTATTTTTGAAAGCATTATAGCCTTAAGTTTAGTTGAGCTTTAAGTGAATTAGCTATTTAGGTGTATTTAGGTACTTGTAAGGGGATTATTAAATTGTTAAGTTGGAATTTTGTAAAGGCTCCTTTTTTTTCATATAAAGATTTTTCTAAAAGTTACTCATCACCTTCAACAAGACGATTGTGTCTTGTAAGGGTTACTCTTCACACTATATGAAGATTATGTCTTGTAAAGATTACTCTTCACCCTAGAAAAAGATTGTAATTATCTTTGATTTATTAGTTAAAAAAATTCCAAAAAGTAGTTGGAGAAAATACGTAGTCTATCTTTGAGGTAGGTGAAATTCTATAGATCTTGGCATTTTTCTCTATCTTTAATTCTTTACTTATTACTTGTTGTGTGGTTTGATTTTTTTCCTTCATTGTTATTTATTTGGCATCTATATTTGCATATCACATTAAGCTGAATATTGGAGTAGTGATTGTATTTACTTTGAATTGGTTTAGGTGGATAGCTTAATTAATTTAGTTCAAAAAATTTTAATCACTCAATTCACCCCCTTCTTCAATTCCTTTAGGGTTTACAATTGGGATCAGAGCATTAGTTTCATACTTGCATTAATTTCTAACTAAATTGTGACTAAACATCCATTATAGCATATTTTCTAGGTTCATTTAGTTATGAGGGTCAAAATATTAGTAGGGCATCATTTTTTTACGGAAATGATTACTTGTATTAGAAAACTAGGATGAAGTTTTTCCTTTATGCAAAAAATTTTAAATTGTGGGATACAATAATTCAAGGGCCATACACTCTCACTAAGATAGACAATTGTCAAAGGGTTCCTAAGGTGAAAGAAAAGTGGATTAGTTTCACTAAATAGTAGAGTCATTTATATTTTGTTTTATGCTTTGAGTATAAATGAATTTAATAGAGTGTCTATATGTGAAATGGTTAGAGAAATTTTTCATACTTTATAATTTACTTATGAAGGTACCAACCAAGTGAAAGAGAGTAAGATGCCCATTCTTATCCATCAATATGAGTTATTCTCCATGCATTATAATGAAAGCATCTTTGACATATATGCTAGATTCATTGACATCATAAATGCATTAAAGGATTTAGGAAGAGCATATTTGAATATTTTACTTGTTAAAATTTTTTTTGATGTAACACCCTAAAACATACCCTAATTGGAATTAGTATAATTAAATGTGGATTAAATGGTTAAATTGTGATTAATTGGAGAAAATAGTGAACAATTGTGAAATTG